>CM028922.1:14837500-14845000 GCA_016801845.1 Polydactylus sextarius | reverse complement strand
GGCTCCCAGCATTGTACCCAACCAGACTGCATGGGAAATGAAGGGAGAGATGGAGAGATGGAGAGAGGGATGGAGAGATGGAGGGAGGATGGGAGGGAGGATAGGAGGAGTGCAGAGGGGGGAAAAAAAAATACAGAACCCAAAAAGAGTGACCCGGTTGAGGCAAAGAAGCAGAGACAGCATTTTTAATTTTGTCTGACGCTTGCTTGGTCAACAAACCTGCAGAGGAGACGAAGAAGAATGAAGAGTGGAAGAACGAGGGAGGGGGAGAGGAAGGAAGAAAGAGTGCTAAGAGGAGAGAATTAAAGGAAGAGGGGAGAAAAGGAAGGAAAAATGAGGGAATAAGGAAATAGGGAGGGCAGGAGTAACAGGGAGGAGAGGACGGAACAAAGGAGGGGATGGGATGAGAGCAGAAAAGGGGGAGGAAAGAAGAAATGAAGGGAGGAGAAGGGAGAGGCAGGAAGGAGAGAAAGGTGGGGAGGAAAAAATGAAGAGCAACAATAAGCGACGAGCGGACAACAAGGAGGAGATGAGTGAAAGGTAGAGTGGACGAAAAAGGGAGGAAAGAAGAAGAGAGAGACGGGGAAGAGAAGAGGAAACATCAAAGGACGGAGGAGAGGAAGGGAAAAAAGAGAGGAGAGAAGAGGAGAGAGGATAAACTCTGACAGGAAGTGAGAAAAGGAGCGAGGGAGGAGAAGAGGTGTAGAGCGGAGAGGAGGGGGTGGTGGGTAGGTGAGGAATTGTGGGAAGAGAAGAAGAGACTTTTAGCTGAGTGTTCAATTCTTTTTAAAAACTCACTCACACTGACCTTTGAACTTAAGGTAGTACAGTCTATTCCAAGAACATGTAACAAGCAGCTTCACTGTTTAAGGTGGACCGGAGACAGAAATAGGACAACACACACTGCTTTAACAAACTACCAGCCGCAAACTTTACTTCCACCTTTTTAATCTATAAATACATGTCAAAGGATCAAAGGCTCTTTCCTCCTCTTCATCTTATCCTCTTCCTCATCCTCCCTCGCCCCCACCTCTCCTTCCTTCCTCATTTTACCCCTTTCCTGCTTTTTGTTTCCTCACATTCTTCTTCATCCTCACATCACTTCCTCCTCTTCTACCTCTATATCCCATCACTTGTTTCCTCCTTTCCTTCCTCCTTTATTTCCTTTACTTACTGCCTACTACTTACTTCTTATATATATATATATATATATATATATATATATATATATATATATATATATATATATATCCTTATTCCTTCCTTAATTTTTACTTTTTAAACTTCCTAATTCCAACTACTCTCGTAATGTTTCTCTCTCTCTCTCTCTCTCTCTCTCTCTCTCTCACACACACACACACACACACACACACACACACACACACACACAGTTAGCACGATTGCACTTTGTTCTCCTCATACAGCCACTTCGTGTCACGAGCCTTTGATTTGAGGCGTTTCATGTTGATATGTTATGTTTCTGAGCAAACAATAAAGTTATTGACAGGATTACAATATCAACAACAGCCAGTGACACACACGATATCTTGCGCACACACACACACACACACACACACAAAGGTGCACATGTTTTAATCTGAAACAGAGGAAGCAGTGGAAGAAGTGCTGAAAGGCAGATTGATTGTGGTGTGAGTGAGATATTTCTCAGAGTTCTGAGGTATTTCCAGCTTCAGTAACACACAAACATTACATTGTGTGACAGTAATAAATCTGCTGAGAAATCACAGGAAACAGTATTTCTTTTAACTTCAGATCTTACCTCTTAATCATTTTCATCAATATCAAAAGTAGTCCAAGAGATTGTTGTGTGTGTCCATGGTAACTGTCACATGTTTTGGATTTGGCCTCTTGTCTGGTTTATGTCTGTGCGTGCCTGGAGCGGACCACAGCCCACACCCCTGGCTCCTCGCCTGCCTCCGCATGCCGAGCCTCAATAAAGGTGAACTGTTTAGAAATTTTTCGCGGTGTCTCTGAGTCGGACTGTTGAGTCCTCCAGCGTGAACACACACACACACCGCTGGTAGTAAATCAAACATGACTTATCATGCTGCACATTCATAGAAATATAGAACATGGAAAATTAAAAAGGGGGTTCATTTTTTTTGCTGAAAACCTTTGGACACGCAGGCCAGAAACCCTCAATGGCATGATTTTTATTCAAACCTGTCAGACAGTTAGAGAAAGTCTGCACGTTGAACCAAACACTCTTGTTTTATACGAGTCACCACTTTGTTGTTGTTAAGTAATTAGTAAAGTTATGTAATTACATTTAACATGAGTAATATGCCTGACTGCTTACTGCCAGAAATAACAATAGACAGATAGACAGATAGACAGATAGATAGATAGATAGATAGATAGATAGATAGATAGATAGATAGATAGATAGATAGATAGATAGATAGATAGATAGATAGATAGATAGATAGATAGATAGATAGATAGATAGATAGATAGATACCTGACATGGCTTCACTTCTGACGTAGAAATTTAGATGCAAATTTCCTCCAAAATACAAACTGAGACGAGAGAGAGAGAGAAAGAGAGAGAGAGCACCAAAAGTGTTTGGAGAGGGTGTGTAAGTGTGCCTGTGATGTGTGTGTGTGTGTGTGCGTGCGTGCGTGTGTGTGTGGGAACGAACGAACGAGCGCTGCTGCACACTAATTATGTATGCATGATTTAATCTGCAACTCAATAATATGCAAATATATTCATATGTTAGTTTCTTAATTAAAAATGCAAAGCAGCCCTTATGGTGATTTTTTCTGTGATTTTCTTTTCAGCCTAACAAACGGAACATTTTGAGAAATTCAACAAATTGGAGATTGGAGGGAGGCACTGCGGTGGGGGGTTAATACAAGAAAAAAAAAAAAAAAAACTTCAACTTTCTGTACTTGGAGAATAAAGAAAGATGGAGGTGGAGGAGGGGGTTGAACTTGTTGAATGAAGGCGAACAGGCAAACTTTCTCATTCTGCCTTAAAGACATTTTTAAAGACCATTCTGCCCTCAGAGACTTTGGAAACATTTCTTTGAAGGTTAGCTATGTTAATTACCAGTTCGTGTCAACATCTGAGTCATAATTAGGTAAATAATAAACTCAGATTTTTGCTGCGAACGCTGATGCATCTGATTCAGAGCGAAATATCGCACAAGAGCCTTGAAAGTCCAACAAACACGGATACATCATCTGGAACATGGGACCACACACGGAAGTAAATCAAATTACAACAAGACACAGAATACGAACACAACCAGTTAAACTGGCGTCTATCGTGAGGAGACAACACAGTTAACTACCTCTATGAGTCACTGTCCATTCTCTGAGCATCGCACTGAGTCACACATTTCAGGTTGTCTTGGATTAGTTTTTATAATATGAAGCACACCGAGTTGGATTTCGGGAGATTTCTGACTCCCAAGATAGAGAGAGAGAGTGTTGTTAACTGCACCGAACAGCAGATGTAAATCAGAAATGCTTTTTTTTTTTTTTTTAGTTTTTTTGGTTTGATCATGACCACGGACGTTGACGGGCCTGTCTCACATTTCCTGCGGTAGAGCGTTTTTCAACGAGGCGTCACCGTGACGATAAGAGCGTGTTTCAAATCGAAACATTTATTTCTGTCCTGAAAATATGTCAAAAGTTGACAAAGGTCACAAGGTTGTAGAGTAACAAACAAATGCATGCTGGGATACTTGTTCACTGACTGGCTTTTATGGCATCCTGGGTAAAAAAAAAAAAAACAAAAAAAAAAAAACACTTCTGGGCATTTGAACCATTCTTGGCTTCAATTTCAAGATCAGCTCAGTTGCCACTTTTTTAGAGAACTGTGTCCTGTTTAGCAGCTGAACAGAAGAACCTGAGATCAGTATCTTGGGCTTGAATTGGTGTAAAAGGCGCCAGCTTCCTGCTGAGCCGTTCACTGCAACCTGCTGCTGAAAGAAAGGCCCGATCAGCGCTTTGTGTTTTGGTATACTTTACACAGAGCGTGCTCTGAATGAAAACAATGATTAAAGATGATGCAAATCCACACGACTGTGTGTGTGTGTGTGTGTGTGTGTGTGTGTTACGAGGCTGATACTCAGATGGCTGGGACGCAGGCTTTGTTGAGGCCAGTGCTCTCATTAGAAGGTTTACACCTCTCTTTTTTTCCTACCTTCTGTCTTTAGTACATTTTTGGCCTTTACGTTTTTTTTGTTTTTTTTCTTCTGTTCTTACTCGCTCTACGTCTTTTCTTTCACTCATTTGATTTTATTTTTTTCATGTTGATTTTTTCTTTTTCTTTTTTTTTTTTTTACCTCATTACCTCGTACTACAATCAGAAACAAAAAACAACACATGACCTGTGGCTACTTGGATCTGAACCACTAAGAAGGTTTAACAGACTCTTCTTAACTAACTAAGCACTCATATGAAGCAATTTATCATCTGTCTTGCTGAACTCTGTGTTTGGGATACAAATGTGTTTATGTGACAGTTCTTAATAGGCAATGATGTGACAGGAAACTGATCAGTTACATGCAGGTAAATCCACTCATAGCGGCCTCTTCAGATAATATATAATATGCAAGGTGAAATATAACCAATATAATCTAAAGACTAAAGACTAAAAATAAAGACTAAAATAAAATCACTCACTGCTCATAGAGAACCAGGTGACAGAAGGAACTCCATAAACTCAATGAAGGATCAGGAGCAGACGAAGAAGGAATAACAAGTAATTGTGCACAGGCATCAGATGAATAAGGGCAGGTCTGAATATAGATATGTTTCTTACTGTTTTTCCTCTTTGTCTGATGACAAACTGTTTTGAAAATGTGATGCCGGTTAAAAATAAATGTTAATGTGACGTCGGACTGTTTCTGCTGCCAATGTGGAGAAGAGAGAGGCATTACATATCTGATGAGGTAAATCTGACTGAACTTAACTCAAACGTTAACTGGTTCTGGAGCAGGTTAGAGACTCACCATGAGTTACTGTGGTGATTTCACCTGGTAACAGAAGTTACCTTGATAACAACAACTCAGTCGGGGTCTTGTAAAGGAGTTTGACATTCTGGTGCAACTGAGAAATATTTAACACATTATCAACAACTTAAGAGAAGAGGTTTTGTCACCACAAATACAGGCTGATAAATGTGTGTGTGTGTGTGTGTGTGTGAGAGAGAGTGTGTGTGTGTGTGACAACATGTGATATTCATCGTAGCCTTGGAGCAAATCAGAGTGTCGCTCTCTGCTGCCTGTTACTGCGGCCAAATATTTGGGCTCAGGAATGCACAAGGGACCATTCACATCTGCAGCAGGCATTTTGTGTGTGTGTGTGTGTGTGTGTGTGCGTGTGTGTTTGTGTATGTGTGTGTGTGAGAGAGAGAAAGAGAGAGAGGTCTTTGTAAAAGCCAAATGTCCTCACAAGGACAGAAAGGCAGTGGACGTCTTTAGGCTGAAGTCATTTCATGGACAAGGAAGCTTTGAGGCAGTGAGACGTCCATCAGGCTAATACATCAACAATCCAAAATGCTAACATACCATATAACTGTGGGCTTAGGGTACTGATCCAACAACAGCTAACAAATCACAGGCTAAAGCTAAATGTGTTGATCAAATTGTCCCTCAAACAACATGTAAAAACCACCCGAAACAGAGGCTTTGATACAGTAGTCTGGATAACTGGATATAACACACACACACACACACACACACCACAACAACAACAGCTTTATCTTAATATGTTACCATGTTACCTGTTACAAGCAGGTCTAACTAAAATTAACATGACTTATATAAAAGTGACTATAAAAGTGAAAAACAGATGTTTTTAGACCTTTTTAAGTGGAATGAGTCACTGAATGATCCACACAACATGACTGAACACACAGCTGTCTATCTGTGTGTGTGTGTGTGTGTGTGTGTGTGTGTGTGTGTGTGTGTGTGTGTGTAGTTAAATCATTAGGTGATCCTTTACTGTGGCTGCTCTCTGGGTTTCTTCAGTGTAAACAAGCTGCTGCAAGAGACCAGCCCCCTACTAAAGTCAAGATGTGGTTTGTCTTCACAGAGTATTATTGCCTCATATCAGAACACACAGCTGAGCATCACAGCTTTTATACGAGCACTCAGAACAAACAAAGTGCTCCAGTTGTCCGTCATTTTTCTGCAGTCAGTAGGTTACTTTCACTTACTGTCATGAAGCACTGGTACCACTGCTCATGCACCAGAAGATAACACACGTCAGCAGCATGTGATGGTCAAACATGTTGCATTGTCCATGAAGTGTGACACATTGGTAGTAATGATATGACATTTAGTGCCTCTTTTTTTTTTTCACCTTCTGCAAAATAACACAGTGTTAATTTTATTTTAATACTTTTAAAATAGGTATATTTTTCAGTGTATTTTTATGACCATTTGCAGGCTCACAGCAGGAGTCTCACTGTGTATTTAGTTCAGTAAAACAAATAATGTTTGTAATGTGATTGTGTTCCACCATAACCACTACACGATGAACATGACTTCATCATCATTGCCACCGAGTGTAGGTGTGTGTGTGTGCGTGAGTGTTACATATTTGAAAAAAAAGTGAGAAATATTTCATCTGTAGGAAACAAGAGAGCACACACACACACACATACACACACTTAATACACAGTAGAAATAAATAGATCCAAATACAGTGTAAACACAAGCTGTAACCTAATCAACTTAATCTGACGTTTTGTTGCTGATAACAGTTTGTTTTCACCTGTGACTTTGTTGTATGACCATATGTATGTATGTGGACAGAGGTGAGAGACTGTGTCCCTGTGTGGTGACTGAACATGACTGAGACATCCAACTCTCATTCATCACCTCTGGGACACAGTCTGTAAACCAGGATGTAGCAAATCACTGCAGCTGATTAAAAAAAAAAAAAAGAAAAACACATATTTACCTTGAAACCATGACAGTCAAGGCTTTTAAATAACGCTTCCACTGTCCACGATTTGTTGTCCACATACTCTTGTCCATATAGTGTGACTCAAATATCAGAAATCTACAGAATAATTCAACAAGGTACTTCAGGAAAACATCATATCATTTGTGACAACAGCACCACAGTGGCTGGCTGGTAGGGCCTGTGGCTCCTCTGTGGTACCGGGGGCCACCTGAAGGGGGCAGTATGACTCACTGAAACACTTGCATGGACCCCCCACCCCACCACCCTCACAGCCCTCCAACCCCCATCCCTCCTCCACCCGCGGCCCACCGGGGACTGCTGGCTCTCCTACTGTGCCTTCTGCAAGACCTGGCTTAATTTAATTAACGCTGTCGACTTTAAACAAAACCACATCTGAGCCGAGGAGAGAGAGAGAGAGAGAGAGAGAGAGAGAGAGAGAGAGAGAGAGAGAGAGAGAGAGAGAGAGAGAGGAGGAAATAGCCAGACATAGGAGTAGATCGCCCCGGTCAGATCGCTGAGAGGATTAATCGGTTCAGGGTTTGAAAATAT
>CM028922.1:14612500-14832500 GCA_016801845.1 Polydactylus sextarius | reverse complement strand
ACGGGAGGATTACTCACATCACAGAGGTGGAAACAGAAGGGGCTACACCAGAGAGACAAGATGGCTCAAAGCCCTACAGACATGAAGGCAGTGCAAGTGCAGACAGATCCAAAACCTGGATCACATGACTGTCCACGCAAGACTTTTCCAAGCGGACGGCTTTGTCAGTCAGACAGAGGTATGAGGGAGGGTGGTCAGGGCAGACTGGTGCATATAAAAAGATCAGGACTTTAACATTGCAGACCAGGGTTCATGTCCTCTCTTCCCCCTGTTGGTGAGTTTAGGCTGCAACATTTATCCAAACACTAAACCAAAGACTTCAGAAGAATAAAGTACAGCAGCAAAGCGGAGCTAAGGTTTCTGTCACCGAGTGGCAGGAAGCTTAAAAATAAATAAATAAAAAAAAAAAAAACAACCTCACAAACAAAAATGACATCTGCAATTATTCTCCTTCCGAGAGGAAGATTTCAAGGTCTGGTCACACATATATTCAGAAAAAGTTCCATCTTAATTAATTGAAATGAAAAGAATCAGACAACAAACTAATCTAAAACTGAGGAGCTGTTAGCTGTGTTGGCTGCGCTGCATTCTCCGCTTTTAATTTCACCTCCTATTTCAGAGAATACACTGCGGCACAAAAGCTACTGGGTCCACACAAGGTTAGGAGGCAGGAGTCAATGATACAAATATGTCTTTTGAATAACTGCGTGGACTTATTGTCCTTGTTTACTGGTCAACTAAATATGTTCCTGTTACCAACGTTTTAGCATCTAGGACAGACAAAAAACAGTTACTAGTTACTTTACTTTCCAGCTTTAGATTGTATGAAGACACACACACACACACACACACACACACACACACACACACCGCACCCCTTGGCTAAGGAAAGAGGTTAGGAAGCGAGGGACAAAGCAAGCCGGAGACACAGAAAGACGGACTCCTGCCGAGCCAAAGATGCGGCTGACACACCGTACATTCAGCTGCTGTTAACTGGCATTAATGAGGTCAGCATGAGAAAAAAAAAAAAAAAAAACACGGTAAACAGCTTAAGTCAAAAACTGAAATAAATCTAAGGACACCTTGATCTGCTCCTACTACACATTATCTTCACTATCACTTTGATTAGAAAGACATTACCACCTCTTGTACTCATGGGTTTTGTGTCATCGACTCAAAGACACATTCAACTGACAGTCGAACGAATCCTGGCACTAAAACGTCACAAATGAGAAGAAGAACTCGGTCACTGATTCTAAAATATTCAGCATGTCATCGACTGAGTAACAGTAACAAGAGAATAAGGAGAGGAATACTGAAGCCTGACGACAAAGGAGCTTATTATTCTTAAAGACAATAAATAAATCAGACAATTCAATGGATGAGAATTTAAGAAAAAAACGTGGACTCAGAAATACATATATGTAGCAAATGAAGCTGCTCCTGTTTTCTTATATATAAAGAGAAGCTGGATGACAACTTCTAAAACACACTGATGATAGTATCACGTGTTCATGTTCAATTAACACTTAAAACTGTCTTTATATGTACATTCACCACCATCGTACTTTATTATAAATCATTTACTCATGTTTGTTTAAAGGTTAAAATAAAACAATGTTAAGTTCAACAGACTGTAGATGATGATGATTTTTTTTTTTAACCATTTACTCTGTCATGAGACTCTTCCAGCTGATTCCTAAAAACGGCAACCGACAACACAAAGCCGACAGCTGTTTGTGTCCTGCTCGGCTCCGACGCCGGCGTCGTTTTCATCTCCACAAATTCACAGAAGCGACGATTTCACGTTTTTGTTTCTCTGCAACTCTAGCTGTATTTTCTCGGGACTTTTTTTTTTTTTTTTCTTTTCAGACATGCTAAAACACAACACCGAAAACAGGACTGAGCCCAGACGAGAGACGTGCCACAGATAGATCCAAATAAACCACGTCGTTCATCTGATGCATTTATCAACGAATAAATCAGGAACAAACTAAAATCAAGCACTTCAAACCGACACTGATTAGACACGTCGTTATGTGTTAATGTGAATATTTTCTTTTCAGTTTCATTACGTTTCTGCAAAAAAAAACAAAAAAAACATCTCCAGCATTTGTGCGACCCTAACCTTATTCCTGTACATTTAATAAAAAAGATGAAATTTGAAATGTTTGACTGTTTCTTGAAACGAAATTCAACACAACAACAGCAACATGAAGCCAGCAGCTGTTTTTTTGTCCAGCTTGGCTCCGACATCAGCACCATCTTCCATCTCCACAAAATCCAGGCAAACATCTGCAATTTGCCTCTTTCCACCACGGCTACGCACACTTCATGCTGCAATAATACCTCCGATATAATGGGAAAAAAAAAAGGACGTTATCACTTACTGAGGACGGCAAGCCGGGAGGGACCTTCCGCACTTTTTTTGTGTGTATGTCTGAAAGAGGGAAAAAAAACAACAAAACAATACATGAGGGTTTAACAGGCCAAGTGGCTTTTATTTGTCTTTTTAAAAGGACACTGGTTTTGATTTGTTTGAATTTAATCGATCACCCAAAAAGGACAGAGAGGCCATTTTTTTTTTTTTTTTTTCCCACCGCCGTTGATACATTTACAAAGAAAGCTTTGACCGCAAACAAGCACGACCCAGTAAGATACAGAAAATAAAGAGAGAATACAAAAAGAACGGGACTGATTTTTTTTTCTTTCTTTCTGGTTTGATAAAAGGAAAGAGGGCAGCTTTTGACATGTTTATATTATTTTTCAGGGTTTCTCTCAAAGGGAGTGAGGAAGCAGTCTATTAACTGGGAAGGTGAGACTTTGATGGAAAAATGAAAGAGCATTTTTTTCTTTTTTCAAAATTGGCCCCGAGTAGTGATATGTGTGTGTTTGTGCTCTCTCAAGGCTAATGCTACCAAGGCTACATGGCAGCCACTATTGTCCTGCTTTTTTAAAAGACTTCCCTGTATTTTCTTTTCTTCAAATCCCCTTTGAAAACACACACACACGCGCGGACAAACAGGATGGTCAAACAGTCACATGGACGCATGCTCGCAATGTTTGGCCTTCTAAAGAACCATGTTTTAGACAGCGCACGGGGGCTGGAGACTGGAATTTCCTCTGCACCCACTGCAAAAAGTTTGTAAGTTTGCAAACCAAAATCTAAATGAAGACAGTTATTTAATTCATATGAACATGCTGCTTTATTATAAGCAGATAGATAGATAGATAGATAGATAGATAGATAGATAGATAGATAGATAGATAGATAGATAGATAGATAGATAGATAGATAGATAGATAGATAGAACAATAAGATAAATATTGATGCAGCAAAATCATAAATAAATTTAGATAATCCCAATGAAAAGAGCTGGGAATTAAGGAAAAAAAAATCATACTGTATATATATTTTTTTAAATGAATTTGAATTTTATCAAAAAAAAAAAAAAAAAAAAAAAAACAGATTTCATGAATGTGTGTGTGTCTTGAAAACAGTGCAACAGGAGGTAGTTTGTTATCAGGATCATTATCTGCATTATTTACAAGGAAATGGCCCTTTTTTTTTTTTTTTTTTTTTTTTTTTAAAAGTTTTTGGTGAAATATTTGCTTACTAAGTGACTAAAAAGCTCCCTGTACTAACACTAGGTCTCATTTTATTTGTTACATTCATTTATTTATTCATTTTATTATTTACTCTGAGATCAAAACTCCCGAATCATGTCAAACCTTAAAATCAGAAGATCATGATTGATTGAGAAGATTGATCATGTATGTAAAAACATAAAATATAAAATCACTGAATGAACGGACTCTACGGGAACGACGCGACAGACCATTTTATTTGTCAGCGACACAGAAAAGAGGCTGTTGAAAAACTAAAAACCTCATCAGAGGAAGGTTTCATTTTTCTGATAGGTGTTCATTAAAACAAAGTTGTGGTCTTCTGATGTATCCTTGCTATACTGCAGGTAACCATAGTAACGCTACTGAGGTCCCATGTTCCATTAGCTGTTGGAACTGAAACTAACTTGAACACCAATTCAGTTTACAACACATCACACATACATATCCAGTAGATGATGATGATCATTGTTACTTCGGCTTTGGTCATTTTAAGAGACTGTTTTCCTAAATAAAACCACATTCACATTCATTTTTACTTGATGTTAAGAGTATCGTCACACCCTAAGTTTAAATAAACTCTACGGTGAATCCATAAACAGTGTGTGTGTGTGTGTGTGTTAATGGATCCTCACCCAAGGTGTCCATATGCAGCGTTCTCCTCCGGGGGTTGGATGCGTAGTGCTGGTAGTACTGACTGGCTGGTTTGGTGGGTGATGCTGCGCCCGGACTCCCCAAACCCAACTCACCGCCCAGTATCGACTGAACCACGCGCACAGACAGGAAGAGAAAAACAAAAATAGAGAGAAAGTATTAATCAAACTCTGATCAGAGAGAATCATTTGATCTTGTGGCTCAAGGACCATGAGACAGTCAATATTCTCAAGACGAGAAAAAAAGAAACGGAAAAAAACCAAAAACAAAACATCAATGACATTCCTCTGGATTTTTGAAGATGCCAAGACTACAGTACTAAAACCAGCAAGTCATAAATATTTTTGACTGTAATAGTGAACACACACACACACACACACACACACACACACACACACACAGAGAGAGAGAGAGAGAGAGAGAAAGAAATAAATAAATAATATGTAATTTAATTAAAATTAAAAACTGACTGTAATGTCTGGTCTCTGTGGTTTTTATCAGTCCACTTGTTGAGGACTATTTCCAGCTGTGAACACATTTCACGCTCTAGTGACGACTTTCATTAAAATATATACTATCACCACCTAACACCAGATTTTGTGGATAATCAAAAGATGGAATGTTGTCAGTTGTTAAGTCAAGAAGAGCGGCCGCTGTCTGTGATGCTGACAACATGGTGACGATTGAATCTGTTATTGACCTGTGTGAGCACTGATGGTTCAACACACACAGCATTGTTGTGGGAAGCTGGAATCACAAGGGCAAGATGTGGGCTCAGATGTGGAAAACAGATGATGATGATGATGATCGCTGGTGATCACTGAAATGTTCAGTGCAGCTTGTAGCGTTAAAGGAGTTCAGAGTAGTGAACGGTGACGGTTAGTGAAGTATTGGCAACAGATAGACACCGATCGCTGGAACACTGTGAGTGCTGAGGATGAATGGAAAGATGGTCAACTGCACAACTGATGTTCAGCTATGTG
Source organism: Polydactylus sextarius (assembly GCA_016801845.1). NCBI lineage: Eukaryota > Metazoa > Chordata > Actinopteri > Polynemidae > Polydactylus > Polydactylus sextarius. The sequence goes on along the minus strand of CM028922.1, from coordinate 14,827,236 downwards.
AGAGGCGTATTCAAACTATTTTGAACAGCTGGGATGTTAATAAAAGCTCGAAGCTAAGATGTTGCTGATATTCAGCACAGTTCAGGCCTGTGGACCCGTAATGTAACTACCAGGTTAACAACATATGGAATTTATAATATCAGTTTCTGTCAAATTGAAATTGTGACAGGGAATCTCCAGTTTGTGCTCAAATACAATGTATATGATAAGATGTTAAAAGGGAAAGAGAAGCACACATGGAATCCTCATGTTAACTGTAATGAAAATCAAAAATGAACAATAATGATGTATTGTCTGTATTATATTTATCACCATTACGTCACCAACATTATCTTAGTCTCTATGACAACGAGCAGCACACAACAATCTGCCACCATCCTTCCCGTTCAACGTGTGTACAGATGTAATATTGTAAAGAAGGTCACTGTCACTTCATATTGATGTTACTGTGTGTTACTGTAGTACTGCTGCCCTAAGTTACACAGTTAGTATAGATAAGTTATGTAAGTATGTATGGAAGTCCATGTCTACCAACAGTAAAAGAAAATCATTAATTCCACTGAAATACAGTTTTCCCTGAGTGTGACGATTGTTACTCAAAATCAAAACTGAAACTGAAAAATCCAATTTTAATTTTCCCATTTGAAAGTACACGCTGTCAAGAAAAATCTAAATTAAAACCAATGTCAGTGTCTTAACATGGCAGGTAGATAGATCACATAACACAGGTGAAGTTTTATTTCCTCCTGTTGTGACAACAAGTTCAACCTCAGCAAGACACATTCATTATTAAACAACTGCCGTTAAGATTTTATTTTGAAATCCTCTATCTTCCAGGAACAAAGCCTACCTCAAGACACCTCAGACCGAGCTGATAATGATAAATGAAGCCACGGTTGTGATGGTATTTACCTCCATGAGAGTGACCTCATGCTGCTCAGCGTGGAGACGACCTCACAGCTCCACAGCTCGCTCTCTAACTTCTCTCTGCTGCTTTTTCTCTCTCCTCTAACTGTGACTCTGTTTATGGCTCAGACTTAGCAAACCGCTCACACACATTGTCCCGCTAATTATGTTCAATGAGTCGGCAGCAACAAGTGGCGTCTGGGCCGATTCGGTTAGAGAAGAGAACGCGAGAATAAAAGGCGCAGAGGAGGATGGAGGAGAGGGTCATTTTTTTTTTTTTTTTTTTTTTAAAGTGGCAAAAAAAAAAAAAAAACAAGGGGGAAAAGAGGTGAAAAAGAACCTGCCATGCCCACAACCCCCACCCCTTTCAATAGACTCCACCAATACTCCGTTAGAGTGTAGATTTTTTTCCCAGCTTTCTCGTTAAGTAATTAGTGTGCCGTGTATTTAAAGCAGAGGGTGGAGGGGACTGTTTGGAAGGGTGGGGGGTTGGATGTTTTTCAGGCTAATCTGAATTCTGATCAACACGTCCATCCTCTCTGCGGCTCAAAACAAGAGTTAGCTTGGCACTGCCAGGCCAAGGAAAGCTTTTCTCATGCTAAACAGGGCCTAAGTAGGCCAATTACAGGGCCAGCCTCGGTCTCTGAGCCATTCTCCAGCTTAAAACAAAAGGGCCCTTGTCTTAAATAAAGTCAGTCATACACACAGAGAGGGAGAGGGAGTCAGACACAAAGACACACACACAATCACACATCAACTCAGTCATCCTGTTCCTCTGTCTATGTGTGTTTCACTGTTTTTGTGTGTGTGTGTGTGTGTGTGTGTGATTGGGGGGTAAAAGGGGGTTCCCACTAAAACAAAAAGGGTCTCATTGATTGTGGCGCTTTTCTTTCTTTTCCCGTCTTTTCTTTTTCTTTTTCCTCCAGTCCTCAAGCATCGAGCCAGGCCAGCCGGTCACCCCGGCAACTAGACGAGCTGGAGGAGAGACAAATACCCGTCTGTCTCTCTGTCTGTCTTCTGTTTACCTGTTTGTCTCGCTGTCTGCGTCACTTTCACTTCGTTGCACACTACTTGTTCACAGCAGTTCACTTATTGTGGACTCCAGGGTTAGGGTGGTAGTCGGAGCAAGGTGATAAAGGAGTATTTCATCAGTTTAGTGTTTCACACAGTCAAGAATGGTAAAAATTTCGGAAAGGAGAGACGGAAATATCCTTATAGTCTCTAGTATGAGCGACTCAAAAAACTCTGGGCCCAATATTTCCCATGATGCATAGTATAAACCAACTTCCATTGCTTTTTAAATACTTACATCTTTCTATTTTGCAACACAGGCTTCCTGTCATTAATGCATTTTTGTATTTTTGACCTAAATCATTTCAATACTTAACCCTAACCTCCCTTCAATTGTCAGAGTGTATCTGCTGCTGTCAGGGCAAATGCAAGTTCTCATGAGTCAGACTCAAAAATAAACACTAAACTTAATGACATTTGTAAGAGAAGTGAGAGCGCTGAGAGCTTCTCTGAACAGACCGAGTCAAAAGACTGAATTAAATGTCATCCGTCCTTTACTTCATAAAAAGATGACAAGTCTCCTCACGCACGAGCAACTCTGAGACAGGCCTCCCTTTACGTATGTAAGGACGTCCGTTCGTGCATTCCTACGGTGCATTCCTACGGTGCTCCGTGCTAACATTGTAATATTTTGCAGATATTCTGTTAACCACGATTAACACCTTAGTTTAGTTTGGTAGGATCATGTTGATTATATTTGGTTTCAGCTTCTAGGGACCGTGGATATCTGTAAAAACATAAAAAAAATAAAATAAAAATCTGTAAAAAAAATCCAATAATTGTTGTGATACTTCATAACTAATCACAGTGATGGAGACACTGTTTAAGGTGTTGAATAAAAAGTTGGATCACACACAGAGTGAGTAACCTCTCAGACATGTTCTACGACTACTGGAGAGGACGTTAATATGTCTGTCTGTCTGACAGCTTGTTAGACATGCAGAGCTGCACAATATGTTGTTGAAGATTTGGGAGTTGCATACGTCAGCTCCTTTCCAGCCAGTTGCAGTTACCCATAATGCACTACCATGTAGATCCACAGAAGTATACATATTCAAACCTCACACTGTCGCGATAACACTCAGGTTAACTCCTGCTCTGCGTTTCCCTCACGCTCTGATTCGTTTTTTTTTTTTTTTAATGTTTCACTTTCTAGATGATCTTGTTTCCTCTCTGTCTCTATCTTTCTCTGTGTGTGTGTGTGTGTATGTGTCGTTCTCTCTCTCTCTCTCTCTCTCTCTCTCTCTCTCACACACACACACACACACACACACACACACACAACCAGAGGTCTGTTCCTCACAGAACTGACTCTCCCTCGGAACCCAGCTGCTCACAGAGACCATATTAACTAAGACAGATTACCAGGAGGAGGAAGAGAGAGAGAGGGGCAAAAGAGTAAAAGAGACAAAAATAAAAAATGCAGAACAGGAGAGGGGGAGAGAAGGAACTCAAAGAAAGAGAGAAATGAGATGAGAGAAGAACAAAAGATGTATAGGTGTTGGTGTTGGTGGTGGGGAGGTTGTCAGGGCCTCCCTTAAAACAACAGTCGTTTTTATTTTTTATAATTCTTTGTCTTTGTTCAGATTAAACCAAAAATGTTCATTAGTGGTCTTTAAAGGATTTTTATGGAGACAAAGAGTCAAAGTGTTTCAAGTCTTACTGCTGAGCTAAGCTAATCACCACCTGACTCCAACTTTCTACAAACACTACGAGTCCAATCCTTCTCATCTCACACATCACAAAGAAAGCAAACAATCATAATGCGCCACTCCCGTCAAAAATGTGTATTTCAGAGTAGATCAATTTACATTTCATGTTGATACAACGTATGTAAGGACTGTTCTGTATGTGATCATCATTCCATTGCTGTTGCCCACCCTCTCCTTCCCTCCTCCTCCTCCTCTCCCACTCGATCCTTCGTCTGTCCTCATGTGACTGGAGGAGCAAATGCTCACATGTCATCAATTTCCAACATTGCAAATATGAGAGACAGAGTGAGACAGAGAGAGAGAGAGAGAAAGAAAGAGAGACACAGAGGTAAAGAGAGAGGTGGAGAGGGAGAGGCAGGAAGAAGTCATTAATTACCAGGAAGTGCTGGCGAGGCAGCGGCGCACCTGTATGCCAGCTTCGCTCCAGCTGACACACACACACACACACACACACACAGACAGGCATGTATGCTCACTAACACACACTCTCACTCCTGAGGGAGTGAGGTCCTGAGACTGCTCCCTAAAACAGTAAAACCAGTTGAGACGATGAATAAAAGTGCGCTCTCAGTGCCTGAAGACTATAACCACATCACAAATCTGACGTTATCCTCTGCTGCTCGTTTTTGTGTCTTCTCTGGGACAAGGAGACATGCAGTATTTCCATCAAGGTTTTTTAAATGCAAGTTTAAAAACAAACGAAAAAGCAAAAGTATGTAAACAGACATTGGTGCGGATATCATGGATATCATTCATCTTTGAGAGCAAATTTCTTGTCAAGAGTCAGCATCAGAATTAGAATTACAGGTTCAGTCTACCGTTCTAAAGGAGGAGTTAGAAAGTCTTACGACCACAGGCAGGAACGACTTCCTGTGGTGCTCTGGGCTGCATCTGGATGGAATGAGTTACTGAGCATACACCTGTGTTTAACAAGCACGTCACGGAGGAGTGGGAGACATTATCCAGACTAGTATGTAGCTTAGACACATCTGGCTTCAGCATTCTTAGACCAGTCCACTTTGTTGTTGATGTACACGCTCAGATATATGTATAGCGCTCCACACAAATCCATACCATTCATTGTCTACATCTAACCAAAGCTAGGCCCAAAAACAGCCATAAGTTAACCATAACTGGTTTTGTAAATGTTGTTTGCATCTGTACTAATTTCTGCCAAGAAAAAAAAAAACATAGTCACATGGTCACAATCACACAGGTCTTTTTAGTGATGTCAGAGTAACGCTGCTACATACACCTCGACCAGGAAAGTTATGTCCAAGTTCAGTTCTCTTGAGCAAGGCACTAACACTGCCTGGGTTGGAGGTTCACTTCCATCTGCGATGTACATCCGGTAGACCGAGAGGCTAATCACATCTCAGAGCCACAATGAACACAAGTACACAAACAAAGCAGCCATTCACATCAGCACGCTGTGTCTCTGAGACACCTGCTGCTGTGTTTTGTGTGTGTGTGTGTGTGTGTGTGTGTGTGTGACGTCAGAGCAGGAAAAAAACACAGGGACAGATCACAGCAAAATTAATACACACAAACACACACACACACATCCGCAGTAGCACTCCAAGCAGCGAGGGATCGACCAGCCAATGACAACTTCCTCCATCTTCTCTTCTTATCACTTGCACAGTCTCTCTCTCTCTCTCTCTCTCTCTCTCACACACACACACACACACACACACACACAACCACAAAGCAGTTCAAAGCATTTTTCCTTAATTAGTGTTCAACGCTTGGCTTGACAAATAAATAGCGATCATTTAAGAACACTTAGAGAGGAATCAGACAGCACATTACACCTCACAATATCTGGCAGCTTCCTGCCTGCAGTTAGAAGCAGGAGAGGCAGGGGGGAGGAAGCACGAAGGATGGAGAGGAGAGTGGGAAGGAAGGAGGTGGGGAAGGAAACAATGTTGCAGGGGGAGGAAACAGAGAAAGACGGGAAGGATGGAAGTCAAATTGGGAAGATAAGTAAGGAGGAAGATAGAACAAATGGGAAGAGGAAAATAAGGAAAAGTGGGAAGGAGGAAGAATATAGTAGTGAAGAAGTTGGTGGGAGATGGTGGGAAGTTGGAAGTAAAACAAGAAACAAGACAGTAAGGATACAGAAAGATTATGAGGGAAGAAGAGACAGGGAAAATGAAAGATGATGATGAGGAATAAAAAGATGTGGGTAAAGTTGGAGAGGAGAAAGTGATTAAAATGAGAAAACATGAAATGAAGGAATGATGGAGGAGGGCAAATGGTAAAGAGAAAGATGAAGGAATGAAAGTGAGAAGGCGACAAAAAAAGAAAGTGGAGTGGAATAGGTTGGAGAGGAAAATGTAGGAGACAGTTGGTAGGAGAAAAAATGAAAATACAGAGACGTGTACGAAGCAGAAATGAGGAAAAAAGAAGAGAAAGGGGAGTGGAGTGGGAGAATGAAAGATGACAAAGACAAGATGAGAATTGGAGGAAAAAGAAGAAGTCAAGAACAGATGAATGGAGAGGAAAAAAGAGAGAGGAAGGAAGAAAGACAGGGATCATCAAGGAAGAAAGGGGAGGAGAAAGGAAGTGAATGAGTGATATGGACAGACAGATTTATATTTAGAGATGAAAAGAGAATGAAAAATAGACTTCCCTGGGGTGCCATCTTGAAATGATCACTCCCATCATGCCTCAGTCCCAGCTGACTTCACTTTGTAGTTCTGGAGACACTTTAGTCATTAGAACCAGAAACAAAACCATCGAAAGGAGCATAGAAATAAAACCTACAGAATGGACAATCTGACTTTATATAAAACACGTCTCTACCTGCTGGGACACTAAATGTGCAGAGGAAACATGTCACCACTAAGTTTTAAAGACAGACTGTGTGTTCAGCTGTAGTTCATGTATGAAAACTCAGTGGAAATGAATGGGGAAAACAGTGTTTTTTTTTTTTTTAGGAAATAAAAAGTAAATAATAATAATCTTAGTAAATAAATAAATGATCTCAAGCAATACTTTCACATGCTCTGATAAGTTTCTTGGATTGGTCCATCCATGCAGTGTGACGTAAATAATAAATAAATAAATACATTTAATTTCTTGACTCCAGAGTTTAATGTTTGCAGGATGGTAAAACCAAGGTAGAGTCCACATAGATGTAAACGATGATGGGAATGCCACATCCCACAATACATGTAATGTGTTTTAAAGACAACGCATACAAAGAGAAGCTATGTAGTGAAAACATCTGAGCTCATGATTTTTAACAAATGGAACTTAGCGAAAGTTCAGTCAGGAAGACTATCTGTGCACACACGCACTAAGTCAGAACCACCCACTGGGCGTCCACATTACACACCTGCTAGCCCTGTCTTTATCCAATCATCACCTGATGTGGCAGTTTCAACCAATCAATCTCAAGCCACAAAGACTTAAAAGTTTCATTTCTCTCTGCTCTCATTCAGCTGTCATTTCAGCACCGTGCATCAGCAAGACCCACCATGGCAACACTCATCCTCTAGCTCCTTCTCCACCACCACCAGTGTCTAAGCCCCAGGGAGGAAAGATCATCCCAAGCGAGATCTTCTGTCCATGCATCGCCTCCACAGTTCCCACATCCTGCCGGTGTCTAAGCGCCAAAGATTCTTGTGCTGTCAATAAAATTAATTTCATAATTGCACACACTCTTGTTAGTCTCTCCCGATTGAACTGGTGTTGAAAGAAAACTGTCCAGATTCATAGGATATCAGTGAAGAAATGAAATCACGTTGATCAAATCGTCTGATGGACGATGTTATGTTTCTAAGAATAAAATGTAGGAAAACATATTGAACATGTTGTTTCTGATATTATATCTGTAACAGATTTGTGTATATACTGATCTTAGTTTCTTTGAGTTCCAGAGAAGAAAAAAAACAGTTCCTGTCTCCTGAAGCTGAAGATCAGTGTGTGTGTGTGTGATATGGTTGCCCAAAGAAAGAAAGTCCCAACAAGACTATGTGTACATAGATATATATATATATATGTGTGTGTACATGAGCAGCATACAGATGCATAAAGAATGTGGCTGTAATAATGCCGTGTGTGTGTGTGTGTGTGTGTGTGTGTGCGCGTGCACGTGTGTGTGTGTGTGTGTGTCTGTGTGTCAGCTATGTAGTGCGGATGTGACAGCTCAGTTCTTTTCTGTGTCTGTTACCAGCTGTTGTTCTTCACTTGCAGTTTTTGTGTGTGAACATGTGTGTGTGTGTGTGTGTGTGTGTGCCTGTGTGTGCGTGTGTGTGGCAGCATAGTGTTTGATGTTCAACACAGCAGATTGGGAAGAGGGTTAACTCCACTGATAGAGAGTAGCTCTCTGATTTGCCTCCATGAAGCCTGACAAGAGCTAGTTAAACAAACACTGAGTCGACTGCTGCATGAATTGATTAAATAATTTGACCCTTTTCACAAACAAGCCGCCCAAAATAACAACCACAAAGAGTTTCCTCAGTGCTTTGTGGTTCACACTAGAACTCCAGTAGCAGCAGAAGTGATGGAATAAGTTTCACACCCTTCAGTAAAACATTCAGTATTATAGTGTGGAAATACCTCAGTTATCTACATCATTGTTTATGAGGTAACATAGTGAAAACAGCACAAGGTCAAAAAATGCTTCAGCAAAACAGCAAAAACTGACAACTGGAAATTCCCTGAGTTAAACATTCCCCAGCTGATTTCCAGTTTCATTTCCAATATAAATATTTAAGTATCAGTTAAACACATTATCACCTAATAGTGTTGGAGTTATTTGACCGAGTCAAATAGTAATTAATTTCTAGGTGTAATTGCATCAAACGTTCTTACAGGCGCTGGCTAACTGTCTAAAACTATGCTCAACTTTATCAGCAACAGTTCATAACCAATTCACATGCAAGCTCACAGAGAAAAACACAGCTATTCCCACAATGACAAAGAACTCTGCAACAATGAAGAGCAAGCGCTTCTTTTAAGAGGAGGAAACCGGGACTCAACCCATCTGCCTCGACTGGTTGTACGCGGCGGAGACAAGTTAGACAATGTTAGACTGGAAGGAAGGTTTGTTTGTTTTGTGAATTACCTTAATTTACAGTGTTTTAATTTATTTGCCTGCAAGTGTGTAAAAAAAACAAACACAATTCTGTTTATTGGATTTAATTCTTATAATTAAGTTCAGGTGGTTTTCGGTACAGACAGTTTGACAGTTAAAGGAGCGAAAACGATAAAAATACAAGAAATACTGAAATCAACTGCTGCTCTGTATTTGTTGGGCAAAAGGCAATGTTGCCCACCCTCCCATCTCAGAATGAGGTGACTGACTTCACTTTAGACCACAAAAGTAGAAAAGTAGAAATAGAAACCACCATCTTTATAAGAAACATTGACTTTGGTGAATGCGTATGGTATAAGAGCAATCATGTGAAATTACATCCATGATGGCAACAGATGACGAGTCACGGGATCACAAGTCATAATATTCAACCTGATTTGCACATGAATGTATACCAAATGTCACGGCAACCTATATGATATTTGACAAGCCATTTCACAAAAAAAACATCACGATGCTGGAGGTTGGTATAATAGTGTCACCCCTGGAATAATGTCACTATTAGACTGCCCCGTTCACACCACTGCTGATAATCTTTGATTTCACTTGCTTTAATTTACTAAACTATTATCAATAATCATGCTTATTTTAATCTTAATTTTGAAATGACTGGTTTTAAATGAAATAATTGACCTCATTCTGTGAGATTCCAAAATGTAATGTGCGATTAAAAATAATGGATGTGTCTACTACTACACAGCTAAAAGATCCCGGTGGCTCTCCATCGTAACGTAGAAATACTGGGTGGTCCTGACAGTCAGACTGTATATAAAACACACACACACAGAAATACTGTCTGCTGTCATAGCTGATGCATTAAACATACACACACAGTATAAGTAAGCCCAGCAGTGAGTCTGTGTGATCGATAGTAAAATAAAATAAAGTGTTGATCTGTGCGGCCAGCAGATGAGACTAAATGACGGCTGCAAATCTCCTGAGAGCGACGAGCAGCTGGATCTGTGTGTGTGTGTGTGTGTGTGTCGTGTGTGTGTGTGTGTGGGCGTGTGTCTCGGTTTGTCTGTGTGTTTGTGTGCGGGTATGGGTGTGCGTGTTTGTGTGTGTGCATATTTAGAGCTGGAGAGCAGCTGTGAGTGGAACATCTCACCACACACAGAGATGCACAAGATGGATGGATGGGTGGAGAAGATAGTTATTTTTAGTGAAGATAGATGATTTCAATTGATCTACATTTTAAACGATTTAATAATAATGCAGTTAAAAAAAAAACAGGAAAATAACCGCAGTTAAAACACTACATTAACAAAAAACCTGAAGTTGATTTGATTAGTTGTGGGAAAAAAAAATAAAAGGTTTTGTTCAACACAATTTCAGCTCATATTTCTGCAGACAGAACTGTGATGACAAGCCCACCGAAGATGACAGTGTTTTCAATTGATGGCCACGATGTGTAATTGGTGGAACAAAATTGTAGTTTTAAATGTAGTACTTTACTCTGCAGGAAGATCTTTTGCACTTCTCCAAAAATCAACCAAATGGACAAAAGAAGAATCGTACATCACTTTGTTTTTTTTGTTTTTTTTTTATATACCAGAGCAATGAAGCAGATTTTGTAATGTCAGCAGGGTTAAGTGGTGTTAGGACACAAAACAACTCAAAAATATTCTGAACACAAAGAAACTGGTTAGTCCTCTTGTAGGCCATGAGAGTGGTGTGGAGGTCTGCGTGGTTGGAGAGCCCTCAAAGTGTTTAAGGGAGCAGTTCAGCTTGTTAACAACTGGTGAAGAGTGAACAGGAAGCTGAGGAAGACACACCTGCTGCTATTTCAGCAGGTGATGCAAACTCAACACAGTGTAGCTTTTAGTCCTGAAGCTGATGCTGAGTGGAGCTGCAGAGCTTTAATTACTAACACTCTACTGAAACATGACACATACTGTGTATAATTTACAGTTTTGTCATTTGAGTTTTGAGGGATACGCATGTGTCTGTGAGAGAGAAAGAAAGAATAAATCTATGGTTATGAATACTATACATATCTACATATGTGTGCTTTAATGTAAGTGTGTATATGTGTGTGTATGTTTGTGTGTCTTCTTTAGTAGGTAAATGTAGCTTCTAAGCTCCTCTGAAAGTCTGAGCTTCAAAACGAAGCCTTCAGCACTTTCCACTCACTGACTGTTTGTGTGTGTGTGTGTGTGTGTGTGTGTGTGTGTGTGTGTGTGTGTGAAGGGTTACAGGCTTTTTTCATGTTGCATTCCACCAGAACCTTCAGACTGCTGCTGCCTCAGCTGTAGCTGCCAGCCCACGACCAACCTACTGATCTGTGAGGCGATAACTGGATGACAGTCAACGCTTTGGTGTGGCTGACAGTGAATGTATGTGTATGTTCATGTGTATGTGTACGTGTGTGCAGTCAGCTTAGTGGTTTGGGCTTCAATGAACAAAAGGTTGACGAAGAAGGAAACATTAGGTGAGGGGGGTGGAGGTGTTTGGTGGCCAACAGCGAGATAAGAAGATACACAGTGTGACAGAGATGTGATGTGAGACAGAGAGAGCTAGTGGTAATGTGTACGTAAAAAAATATGTGTGTGTGAGAGAGAGAGAAAGATAAGCCAGGATCATCTTCTCTCATCCCTTCATTCTGATGATGTGAGTTTTTCTGCTTATGTAGACAGAATGTCCCTTTAGATAGCCTTAGATAGAGAGTATAGAGAAACCAAGCTATGTGTATGTGTTTGTGTGTGTGTGTGTGTGTGTGTGTGTGTGTGTGTATGACAGTATATTATGCTACCCATGAGGGTGGTTCTACTGTGGTTATGGGAGCTCAGGTGATACTCTCAGCAGCTGTGAAGCCACAGAAATCCCCATAAAATGAGGGAAGAACAAACAGCATACTGATGATTTAGCCGTTGTTGGAGCTTCAGACATGAGCAAATTTTTTAAAACTTGTCCAGAGGGTGGCGCTAAAGCGAATCCTCCGAGGAGTAAAACTGAGATTATTCCTCTGACGAGTAAAAGTATTTTTGGGGAAGACAGCCTCATATAAGTGTGAAGCTGTAGTGAGGAAGTGTGTAGCTTAGCTTAACATGAAGACTTATAGTAAGGGGAAAGGTTCTTGGAGTAGACTCTCTAATCAACACATTCTAAGTTCTTTGTTTTTTTTTTTGTTTTTTTGTTTTTTTTTTGCAGTAGTCAGGTGATACAGCTATTTTTGAGAAGCAACAGTTTTTCTGTGCTTAGTGTTTCTCAGCAGCATCTCCAATGGTTGCCTAGCAGCCTTATTGAGACGACCAGATTCTGGAAAGTCACTTTCTCTGGCTGGTCTTCAATATGATAAAATATCTCAAGCATGTAACTGCAACTGAACTACTACTTTAGTTTTGTGTACACAATAAAGAAATGAAATGCTGAACTATTTTGAACAGCTAACCACTCGCCTCGCTCTCCTGTGACAATGCTGTGGCAGTGTTGAGCTAAGCTATACTTAGCTTCTCAGAGACGAAAGTTATGACTCACATGACAACAAAATGTCCTTGCCAAGAAAATGCTGTTTTTGACATTTGATCAACCTGCCAATGCCAATTGTTTCTCTAATAAAAGCAGTATCATTCCTTAGAAAACTGCCAACTGCCACAACTCCCATGACAGGTATAAAAATGCTCATGACATGTGATAACTAAGCTTTAAAGTAAATGTCAAGGCAATTACAGCATGAAACTCAGCAGTGCAGTGCAGTGTCACTCACTGCAGAAAGCCCACAACTATCAACAAAGCATAAGTAAAGGAGAGGTATGTGATATTCATCTACTGGTGGAGATCTTGTTTTGTCAATTACCATTTCCGCAGGTTAAACTAAATCTTCGGCTCAACCTTTACACCGGTGTGAATGAGATAATTGAATCCCCATGAAAATGGAAATGTGACCTCTCAAAGTATTTCACACTACTAGTCACATTCATCCATTCATGCAGGGCTGCACTAGTGTGCACATACTCAGGCAGTGATGGTACAGCAGCAAGGCTGATCTGGAGTTCAGTGTCTTGTCCAAAGGACACTGAAGATCAAACTGGCCAAGGGATTGAACCATCAGCCTTTGGATTTGTGGATGACCCATCTCCTGAGCTCCACCCCTGAGCATTAAAATAAATGAAATAAAAGTTACATTAAAGATGTCACATATAATCACACTAGAATTACTAGTTTGCAGTTGGAATGGACAAACCAGTCCAGTGGCTTCTTGAGTTATGGCTTGAGTGAAGTGTTTTGTGTAGTCACACTGACATTTCTGATTGTGATACAATGTATTCACAAGAATATGGAGTCACCATGTCTTTCATCTATGACTTCCATTATTTTATAAGGTCCTGACTTTATTAAGATGTTGCTTTTGTCATAATGGGATGGAAAGACAGACAACCCAGAAACATAATGTCTAAAACCGACTCAGTCCATTTCCATCAATGCCAGTGGACGATAGATTGTAAACGGTGTTTGGATGTTTTCAAGAGGAGCAGGGCTGGCTGTTGGGGGTAGGTTTGTACCTTGGCAGTAGGCCATGTTTCCCAACCCCCACCACTCATTTAGAACTGGGAGAAATTCACTACAAGCCTGTCAGGTTCCCAGTTTGCACGTACAGCTCAGGCAGTTCAGTTCAAATACAAATACAATTAGTTTGCAGAACAAAACATTTTAAGACCAATTGATAGTGTTGAACTATCAATCAGTCCATCCATTTTCAAAAACACTGCCATGTTGAAATGTCATAATCACAAATGTAGGCATCATACATAGCAGAGACAACATATAAAATAAAATAAAAAATGAAAAATGAAAATGAAAAACACCAGCATCACATGATAAAGATCCTCTCTAATAACACCAGTGCAAATAAAATGTTCTGAAACATTAATGAAACCAGTGGTCAAGATAATGAAACAGTTTCTGTTTCAGTGGAAACAAACAAAATAATAAATTCCAGTGATCAAAGAAATGAAACAAAATAAATAGATCTCTGAAATTCTACCCAGTGATCATTTCAACATGTTAACACATTTCACATTAAGATGATACAGAGTAAAAATAACTTCTATGAGCTATGACACTTGACTTGAACTTTAAATCCCAAATGGTAATATCAGGAATATCTACTGTCAGAAATCATCCAATTACATCACAAATATTATTCTAAAATAGTCCAAGATCCAATAATGCTAGTGTAAGAATTAAAATTAGTATGAAGTGTATATTAAAATTCACCACTTTGGAATTAAAACTGGAGCCAAAAGTGGAACAAAACCTGAGTTAACACTAAACCCCCACGGTGGAGATGTATTTGGTTTAGTCAGAGATTGGTGGAATATACTGGGGTCACTGGAAATCTTCCTGCTGTTAGTGTGAGCTCATCCTCCCCTCTAAGTGATTTTTTTTTCTTTTACTAACAGCTGAGGATGAAGCCAGAGGATTTTGGACTTCAGCCCAGCATGTAAATTTATCTGCCATTTCCAAACAATTTCCATCAGGAGCCATTCAGACCGTGTAGCAGGATAATTTGACAGCAGCCCAGTAGGAAAATGGCCAATAAGGCAGTAATGTTTGATTTATTTCATATTTTTGTCCTCTATGGTTAGCTGTAACTTCATACAAAGGCCACAGCTGGATATGAGAGGTGATTATAAATAAAAAAAGATCAGCGAGCTGGATGGATGGATGGATGGGTGGATGGATGGATGGATGGATGGATGGATGGATGGATGGATGGATGGATGGATGGATGATGATGGATGGATGGATGGATGGATGGATGGATGGATGGATGGATGGATGGATGGATGGATGGATGGATGGATGGATGGATGGATGGATGGATGGATGGATGGATGGATGGATGGATGGATGGATTGATGGATGGATGGATGGATGGATGGATGGATGATGGATGGATGGATGGGTGGTTGATAAATAGATGGGTGGATTGATGTGAGTTATCATGAAGCAATTCAGTCAACAAATGGACAACCAGAAGAACAAATAAGTAATAACGCATGAATAGTGAATGAATGAGTGATCAGATAGATGTGCAACAACAACAAATACACTAATGAATGAACAACGGAACAAATGAATGTGTGAATAAAAGTCCGTTTAGATGGTAGGCTAAACTTTGCAAATAAATAAAACAATTCACCTAACATGGACGAACAATGGGATTAATGAGTGATTTGTGCATTGATAGGTGGATAAACCATTTCACAAATAACTGAATAAATCAGATAGGCCAGTGGACAGATGGCTAAACAGAGTTAACATTTTTTCTAGTAAATATGTGAGTGAGTGATTGAGTAAATACAAGAATGAATCAATTAATGTGTGAACAATAGAATGAATGATCAACCAGTGGATAAATAAATATTAACGAACAAATCTATAGGCATACATATAAATGATGTGAACGAATGCCAAAACTAATTAAAGAATGAATGGAAATTTGAAAGGAAGAGCGTGAAGTGATTAAATTATCCCATATCAGGCAAATTAATGTATGAGTTAATGGATGATTTATGATATGGGCCAAGAAATGTATGTATGTATGGATGGATGGATGGATAGATGAGTGAATAAAAAATGGACAAAATTCCTGTTGAACGAATGAGAAAAATCATGACAAATGATAAATTCTGAGATTTTGAATGAGTAAACACATATACCAACACACGAATGAATATACAATATATAAAAACTTCCAAAAAGAAAAAAGAAACGAAAACAAACAAAAAAAAATCTTAAGGATCTTAACATTTTGCATTTACATTTTTATCATATGAATATAAAGTAAAGATTTGATTTATCTTTTTAACTAAATTCACTATGAAATTGTTCTGTGGTCTTTTGTTGTTCAAAATCTAGTCTGCACGGTCAGAGTGAAGGGGTCACTGTATATTATATCCACTGCTGTGAGAAACCAGGAATGATAATTATATACTTTATAATGTGAGCAGAGCTTAAACAGTAGGGCAACGTAAGAATGATTCTACCTAAATGTCTAACAGCCTAGCAGTTAATACCATTGACCTGTGGCCATAAATCTATGATCACAATAAAATCACAATATCACTTACTTGTGATACCAAGATTAGACTACATATAAGTCAACATATTCATAAACTGTTCACCCTGATAAATAATAGATTGTCACTTTTCAGTACACCTTGATATTCCCCAGGAGAACGTCAATCTGACTATTCCAGCTTGACATGTTGTCACTCCAGCCCAACCCTGGACAAGTGCTTGAAAATGGATGGATACAGTTGTACATAAATGTCAGTACTTCAGTACATTACTGAGTGATTAAATAACAACATCTACTGATATTTCCCTCAGTGATCCATAATTTTCATCCAATTTCAAACTCAAACATCAGCGTTACAGCCTTCATATATGCAACATCTTTTAGCACAACTTTGGTTTTCATAAGCAAGGAAATGCACTTGTTTGATGAACCTTAATTAATCATGTAGAAGTTCTAGACTAAAAGAGAAAAGTACACCCACAACATCAGACTCAATGAACGGGTCCAACAGCCTGCACTCAAATGGAACTTATGTGATATTTATGATTTCAAAAACCAAAAGGTGGTCATCAAATTACAGTGAGAACATCAAACCTCTCTCTGTTTAATATTCCACTGGCAGAATCAAACACCAACACCTGTATAGTTTTTAATCATCAACATGCATTTTTTCCCAGTTGCATATGATCCACTATTTCAGAGCAGATTCTAAATACCAACCACTTTCAAAGTCCTCACAACACCTGGCTCATCTGCCAGCGATAAATATTTCATTTAAAACAATGAAAGCTTAAAGTTAAGATTTAAAAAATATTCTATGAAGTTGGGGATAAGTGAGTTCGATTCTTCTTTTATATAAAAATATATAACAGCTGTTGTTTATATTAGTCATGAGGATGACTGACACATAAGAAACTGAGCTGTGCTCTATAGATTTTATTATGTGAACGTTAAATAAGTGATAATAAATGACAAAATGACATGTTTTTATGCTGCTACCTGTGTGAATTAAGAGTCAGAAAAGTTGTGAATAAATAGTATTAACTTTTCTGGAGAGTGGTTTGCAGCTGTTCACTGTGCATGTCAACATAAAATACAACAGAATAAATAGTTAAGGATATCTGCTGCAATAATCAATGTACCAAACCAAGCTTCACTTGACAGTTGGCTTCTCGGTCGCATCTAATACATTCAGCTTTCATATTGTGCTCCTCTTGATTTAACAACACAAATCACGTAGTTGTGGTTAGAGCCCATCGGCTTTCATTTAAAAGACCACTTCCACTTTTCAACAGTCCAACAACATGAATGACATGCTGCACTGTGAAGATGTTGAAGTTATCACTGCAGCTTTTCATTTTACTGTGCTTCATTCCCTGCTTTCACTGAGAACACTAAAATCACACAAGTTACATGCTAATTCGGACCAAATACACAAGGTGGACAACTAGCCACAAGCTTAATGCTACTCTACTAATGTTTCACAAAGCAACAACCTTGGTGCCCTTTTGGTCTGTCCTTGATGTTTCGAAGTGTTGTAAGAAATTGACACCACACACAATTAAACACACCAGGGTCACTTTCCATCTACAGGATGTCAGTGTTCTTGCCAACACCGCTACCAATAGCTAAAGGGCCCATACTGTATCTTAACTGATAGGTAGCTTGGCTAGCATTGTTGCATTGTATGTAGCCTCCCATCAACACAGCACGTTAGCATCTCATGCACCAGCTCGGTGTGACAGGCCTCTTTACAGTGTGAATTCTGACATCACAACATGAAAATGGGGTGAATGTTAGCATGTCCACCCCAGAGAGACTGCTCCCATCCTCTTTTGCACTTGCATTGCCTCAGTTCCAAGAGCCCCAGCTTTGGGCATTACTGGGGCTGGAGCCAACAGCCTGGTACATCCAAGCTCCCGCTCCTTGGCTCCCACACTGCCTCCCCTCTCAGCCCCGTGCCGGCTTTTTTGCATTCTTCAAAATTATGCAGGCGTAGGAGCTCAGAGCTGGGGTGCAGTTACACTTTAATGCAAAGTCCAGTGTAAAGGATGAAGAGTCAGGTGCTTAAATCCCTCGTCTCTGGGACCGAACATCCTCTACCACTGACCTCACATCAAACCCAGACAGTTTTCTCTCCCCGGTCTCCCTTGGTACATTTACTGCTTTGACACACTGAGCTTAGTGACACACACAAACACACACACTACTTTAAAAAGAATTACCGCTGGACTGACCTGGTGGCAGTGTGGGTTGGACTCTCTCCCATACGAGTACGAACTCCTCTCTGTTTTACCTGCAGGAAGGAGACAAGAAAAGTGTGGAGACAGTTAGCAGAGAGTATCATCTCAACAAAGACAAAAGATTCACTCATTCATTCACTTGGTAGAAATTTTCATATGTAAAAGGTAGAATGCAAAAATGTGATTTAAATACTGAATAAAAGTGATTCATTTTTCTCAAATATATTCATTTTGATAAATTAACAGTATATATTTTGATTTATATGTTTAGTCAACAGGGACATACAGTATTTCACAGACATAATATATGCCAAGTATATTCTATTTCTTCTTCCAGTCATTTGAAGAGTCATTCATTCACAATTTGCTTAGGAAACACAGTCAGAAGATTTTCAGTAGACAACCCGAGCCAGTTCCTGATCAGTCAAGACTGTGTGTTTGTGTGTGTACTCTGTATGTTTTCTGCTCACTGATCTCTCAGTACAGCAAATAACCAGCATCTTCTATGCCCACAATACATAGACCCATAAACAGAGCAAAACTGCAAATATTCAGCTTTGAAAACAGACGCAAACACTTTCATTCCACATTTTCTTTTAGGTGCATATTAAGTTACTTTTCATGTACAGACAAAACAAACTAAAGCAGTTTGGCATACAGTCTACACGTGACATTTAGGAACATTTAGACAAGAACAGAAAACAAGATCTGATAAAATAAAACCATCCAAAGAGCCTTAGACTATAGGTCACATTCTCCTATTCATGCACTCATTCATACAACACTTGTACGACGTACAGGGATTTAGTAAAAATAGCTTCAGTGACATCCATGTTACCATAACAATTGTCATGATGGCTTCAGTTTCACAGTGGGGGTTCAGTCGCATTAATAGTGAGCATTTTGAAATTTTGTGAAATTTTAGACGTACACTACCAACAGCCAACAGCCACTGACCAACATAGATACACCAGTAAAAAGGAAAACGATGTTGCTTCATTGCAATGGTCCACATTGATTTGCATCTTTGCAAATAGGTAATAAACTCTATCGAAGAGATAACTTCCTCTTGTTTGAAGATTTAAGCTGCCGTATCATCCAACATTTAGCTTTGGTCACCAAGTTTCATCAGTTTTCTAGTTGGTGTACAGGAGGTTGAACTCTCTGCTCAGACCATCTATACAGAACACACACTTTTGAAAGAAGATAAGCCTCACATACTAATGCACTAACTAACTCATTTATCCACCATTCCACCAGGAAAAATGCCTTTAGGAAATATTTCCTTTTGTAGTTCCCTCCATTAAGTTCACAAATAGACTTAATATCTAATTGATTTTATGTGTTCAGTTATTTTACATACAGTACATATGTAAAACGTGATGTCGGGTCACAGCCTCTCATTTGCAGTGTCCAGGTGATTCATGTTTCTATCTATGGCTGTGAGAACAAAGAGCGCTGACATCCTCACCTACCCAACTGTCTTTATAAAACATCTTTGGTCAAACAGGTTTAAACATGTGTTTGACTGAAATCAGACATCAAGGCTCTTTAAATCCAGGCCAAGAATTGATCAATCCATGACAGGAAGGTGAAGCCTCTTTGGCAGGTAACCGACCATCGTTTTAATATACAAACCGGCTATGTCTGGCTGTAAAAGAGGTGTCTGATGAATTTCGAAAATGCAGCGACCGCTGCTGTGTACAGACAACAAAGCTAATTCCCTCTCCAGCTTCTGAACAGGCTTTCCTCTCCTCTGAGTTGCGGGGCTTTCGATGCCTATTTTTACCACACAGACCTTCTTTTTGGATGAAACCTTAAATCTTCAGCCAGTCTAAATATCAAACCACGGTTAGTGTGTAATTACATTCTGCGGTCGGTGCAGCCATTCGAATCGAAATGGAGGGGTTTCATAGTGAGCGTATGTGGAGGAAAATGAAGCGTGTACGTGGTGAAGGGTTTGAATCAGGCGTGTATAGACCAGCACTGAATACATGCCAACATGGTAGTCGATGCAGAAGAGGTTGATAATTACAGGCGTACAGAATGGCAGTGTGGTCGACTGTGTGTATGTGAGCGCGCGCGTGTGTTTTTGTGTGTGACCGATACAGCGGCCTCGGCTTCAGCTACGACTGATGCCAGCTGGACCGGTTTGGCACGTATACAAAGACACCCACACACACAACACACACACATAGTACTGGAAATCACTGGCAAGCATGCACACACACTCAGACACACACACACACACACACACACATATATATATATATATATATATATATATATATATATATATATACACACACACACACACACACACACAAAGATCCATTTAAATTTGACATTGAGTACATCTCTCCAAAGATCTTTCACCCAATCTCACAAATGAAACACAAAAAGGAAATTTTAAATGTCATACTTATCGTGACTGAGACATCGTGACTTAATCACATATGTAATAAAAGCTACAGTTTTTTTTTTTTTTTTTTTTAACATTTATCCATAAAAATTTGATTTGGTCATTTTTTTCTATTTTTGATATCCACACACACACACACACACACACACACACACAATTATTATTGTAACTGACTGTGAAATGTTTGTGGAATTCTTTTTTAAATATATTTATATGACACATTTTGTCAAATAAAAATGCATTCTATTTTTATATTTAGATGCATTCTCACATTCTATTTTTAATGTTTTTTTTTTCTGTTATATGATTTTGATTGTCGTACATACTGTGAATACGGCAGTGTATCGATTAAAGAAAAAAGGACAGAGACGTGATGGGAAAGGTTGAACCACAACATTACACACCCTGTCACTGTATGCTGTGAACACACACACACACACACACACAGAGAGAGAGAGAGAGAGAGAGAGAGAGAGAGAGAGAGAGAGAGAGAGAAGGAAGAATCACATTTCATTCTGGAAAAAACATTTTAAACCACAGAAGACACAGAACAAAATGTGTTTGAATAAAAATCATCCAATCCTTTTTAAAAAGTGAATTATTTCTTTGAAAGAGGCCTTTAACCACTAATGGGTGTTCATTTTCTTCTTATGACCACATAATTGAGTTTTCTATTTTCAGCGGATGAATGTGATCTATTTCAGACAACAGGAAAACATACCGATGTCAGGATGAAACTATTAAATCGGAGCATTTTCTCATATAATAAGCAAATTAATTCATCATCATTCCGCTTTTTGTCTAAATCATTCAGAATCAAGCCAATGTTAATGTGAATCACAGTAGCTGCAGAGTTCATTTTGAAAAATGTTATTACACTTAAAATTACAAAATATAGAGAGCAGTCCAACTCTGTCTGTCTTATTCACAGTGTTGTCTGATGCTATCAGAGCACTTTGGATCAAATGTTCTTCTCTGTCATCCTCCCCACTCCAATTATTAAATAAAAGCACTTCAGAAAAACTTTTCTTGTCAACCACAGAAAGGTTGCTACAAACTGGGTTTTTTGATATGACTGCAGATTAATTTGATCTGGCACTGCTTCCAAGGCCTTATATCAAGGTTTTTAAACATCAGAGAGGAACATTCAAGAACCTCTTGTCAGCGGGACATTTTAACCACAATGAAATGAACAAGGGTGAGAATATTCATCAAAAACTTCAAGAGTTTTGGGAGATCTTACAATATCTTTTTTTTTTTTTTTTTTTGAAGTTTTCAAAAAAAAAAAAAACTTTTTAAAGTTTTTTAAATCACAACAATGTCCCAAAGAACACAATAAAATATTGAAACCATGTTTACAGGGACTTGAGGAGAAATGTGGAAACCTGAATGTTTTATTGGAAAACCTGATTTGGAAACATTCTCAAACCGTAGTGTGAGCGAAAGTATTGACATTTACTCTGCCTTCATGAAGGTTTCTCAAACCACAGCAGAACAAGAGTCTTCAACCTCACAAGACTTCATTAAAACACAAGTGTTTACAAGTGTTTCCTGAATCCTTAGAGATTTACAGAGGTAAAACTAATTTTCAAGTCTTTCATGTCTCATTGACACTTGGCCATGTGTCTACACTTGGCATGCCCATTATGGAACATTTCTTGAGGCTAATAAATACTGAGGTGTGTTCTCATGGAACACAAATAAAATTTCAAATAAGACAATTACTACTAACTTGACTATAAGTATGTGAATTTACTCTAAGTACTCTAAGTATACTCTAACCACATAGGCATCAGGGGTTTAGATCAGACGTAGAATCACTGCCGCTGTCTCACACTGTTTGTGTCTAAATCAGATCTAAATCAGACCCCGATCAGCTGTTGGACAAAAGGCAAAACAGCCTCACAATAATAATAACCCTAACCCTAACATTAAACACAAACAATGGACTCTGTCAAATCTCAAAAGAGCTCCTGAAAAGACCATCTTCTCAACCTCAACTCTATTTCCGCCAATCTCTATATTTCTCTGAGGAACCCCGTGGTGACATTTTTTTCTCCATCGTCAAACCTAAACAGGCTCACTGGCTGTGAGAAGGACCCCCAGACAAACCACAGCTCGTTAGAGTGTGCTGGCTGCAGACATACAAAAGGTGGAGGAGGGGAGGTCAGCCCACTCTGCTGTGTAAAGCCCATAGAGAAGTCGGTGAGCCAGGAGGACCAAATCTCCGCTAATCCACGACGCCAAGAGACAGAGAGGAAACAAATCAGCTCCATTACAAACTAGAGTGAGAAGGAATCAGGACTCGCTGGTGTTGTTGCATAACTTCTTAAAAGGCAAACAACTTGACATTCTCCTATTAATCCACTGCTAACACTGAACTACCAGTTTAGAAAGGAAATCATTGAGATTGCATGATACAACTAGAGTTGTTGTTTTTTTTTTTTTTACAGCAACGTTGTAAATTTATGCAATTTCCTAAATATGTGTGAAAATCTTCTTTATTACTAACATTCACTTCTGAATCTCTAAGATGATTTTGATCCTCAACAGCTAAATCCCCCGAACAAAAGACAAGTAAATATATGTTCTCTTCCTGTTCTCTCTTTTGGTATTTTATGTATTACATTTGAAACACTCACATTTCAAGTACAAAATGTAGAGCAATGAAAATACATCCATTACCCAATGTTTTGGATTCCTTCTTACAAATAAACTTGAAACCTAATTTAATTTTATGATTTTGAATTTATTTTCAGTTAAATCGCACTTTCTCTGCTTTTTCAGCTAAATAACAAATTGAAATGCCATTGGGCAGGTTGTCCTCCTTGACTGTTGCATTGAACCTGAATTTACCACCAAAACCAAACTTCAAGTCAACTCAGCAGTAATCTTACATAACCTAAATGTAAGTGTGTTCTGTATGAGGATGAAGTCTGTCTCATTTGTGCCTCTATCTACATAGGGGGCCATTGGATGTTTTTCCAGTTCAAATGATGTCACACTACCAGTTATACTGTTAATATCTGACTGTGTCTTTGTTGGTTTTAACCATCAGGTTCGGTGTCAAGGGCCATCCAGTCCAAAGACGACCAACACAATACAGCGAGAGCAAACACCAATAAGACATGACCCAAAACCAGAGAGGCTCACTATGAGTGTGAATAATAGTGACATAGAAAACTTTGCTGGCATCACTACAGAGCAAAAGCTCCCAAACCTAATTGAAGCCCAGAATGACACTGACATCTGTGTGTCACAGTTTTCTTTTGTTACACTATTGTAACAAGATTTTTTTTTTTTCCATCCAAGATTTCTTTCCTGCTTTTATTTTTGGTTTCCTGAAAAGGTTATTAACGGATGGTTTCCAATAACTGCTTTTTATTTGGATTTGTTTACAAGTTGGTAAAATACCCAGCTTTGTTAAACCCTTTAGCAAACAAGTCTTCCATTCATGATCTCTCAGAAATAATCGAACTTGAATGTAATTTAACTGACTCTACAGGCATCTGCAGAGATAAAAAAAAAAAAACTGCCAACATTCACAAACACGTGCTAACACAGCTGCCACCCCTTTAACGTCCTGTCCATCATGTTAAGATAAAATCCATGTGTTATGTTTTAATAAATTAAGAAGAATGAGGGTTAAGCCTCAGCACCGATGCTGTTTTCTGATTTTTGTGACCTGCAACAGTGGAACAAGAGGAGCAGCAGATTCTACAAGCAGATTTGGATCTGAACACAGATTCAGAGACAATGCTACTGAAGACATTCTATGGATTAAAAAGTAAAGATCTGTGCCAGAGACACCTGATGTTTAGTCTCCAGTATTCACAAACTGCTCATTCTAAGATCATGATGAACCACCTGTCTTTTACCTACTGAGGTGTTTAAGCTGCTAACACACTGAAGTACAGGAGACATTGCGGCCTAGTGAGAAGGAAGCTTCTGTCCTCCCACTGACAAAGAAGAAAGAATCACACCAAACACCAAACAATGCACTCATATCTTCTAATCAGTACAAGGCAACAGTGTATTTTCCTCTACATCAATTAGTTCTTCCATGCCGATGTTAATCTTAATTAGTTTAATAAAGTTTCATTAACTACAACACAACGGCAAAGTGATTACAACAGTAAGTGCAACCTCAACACGCAGAGCCACAGTTCATTAACTGCTCGCATCACTTATCAATAAGAGGAAAGAATGAGAGGACAATAAGAGAAGAAACGGAGGAGGACAGAGGAAAGATGTAGAAATAAAGTAGACAAGGTTCGAACAACAGACCAGAGGCAAGAATGAGAGTAAAAAGTAGAGGAGAGGAAAAGAAAACACTGGAAGAAATAAAGTAAGGAGGTAAAGAAAGAAGAAGTTCAGAGAATGAAGTAAATATATGAATGAACTATATATATTGTATATTTGACTATAAACAAAAAATATTTTATATATATTTTTAACGGTCAGTGAGTCAATTTTATTTTTCTTTAATTATTTGTTTTTTATTTCACTGATCACTTAATATATATATATATATATATATATATATATATATATGTGTGTGTGTGTGTGTGTGTGTGTGTGTGTGTGTGTGTCTCTTTCGTTCATTGGCTGTTTTTCTGTTTATTGGTTTTAATTCATATTCACCAAGAGACAGTGTCAGTGTCCAGATATTGTTTCTTTTCACAATGTCCAGGTTTTGTCACTATAACATTTGTTTTTATCTTTATTTAATTCAGATTCACCAAGTCGAAGAAAAGTTATTGATAAAATAATAGAATTAATAAAGTTATTCACTTACAATCACTTTTTTTTTTTTTTATTATTCATCATTTTATTTATACAAAGCCACTAGGAAGAATCAAAAAGGCAAAAAAAAGTTGTTATAAGAGTTTATTTTGTTCTTACCCATTTTTTATATCTATTCATGTGACGTGTGTTTTCGATTGTTATTTTATTTCTGTATTGGGTAACTATTTTATTATGTTTGCTGATTTTGTCTTTGACATTTCACAAACATTTCATTCACATTCACTGAGAGGAAGAAAAAAAAAAAAAAAACAGCGCGATGGAGTTGTTCAAGACGTCTAGACTCGTCGTTTAGAGACACGTCGAGTCTTTGTGTGTGAAAGGAAACACTCAGAAGACGTGATCTCCTCTGACATCCATATAATGAGTCCATTTTAATAAACTATGTGACTAATAGTGCGATTTGACGAGGATGGCAAGATGGTGAGAGGAAAGAAAGAGAAGACAGAGAAAAGAAAGAGGTGGGGAGGGGGAAGGAAGATGGATAGAAGAAGGGTTAAACTCCCTCCTGCATGCTGTGAGTGTGTGTGTGTGTGCGTATGTGTGTGTGTGTGGGTACCCTTCAGACTTTGTAGAAACTTCTGGACCGGTGCCCGGCGGTGTCATGGAAACGCTTGAATCACTCAGAATGATTCGTGTGTGCACAGTCCAACCCTCCCCCCCATCACACATACACACAAATACACACACATGCACGCGTGCACACACACACACACACACACACACACACACACACACACACAAACACACTAACAGACACTCTGAAGTGATCCTGCCAGTGCTGAATTTGAAATAATCTATATATTTATTCATCCCGTTTGTCTTCACATGTAAAGCGTAAAATTTTTTGGGATCAACATTAATTTAACAGACGATGGTCGATGAGTAAGCGTCGCCAGAAACCCCCCCCCCAATCCCAGCAGGCATTGATTTCTTGGCACCAGAGCAACTGAATACATCAAACAACAGATGAACATATATGAGCGACAAGGACAACTCGAGAGACGCGGCATCCAGCTCACATCTGTCGGCTTCTACCTTCAGCCATATCAGAGCAGTTCAGAGTGACTGGAGCACAACACTCTTTCTTATTTTCCTTTTTTAAGACGACGTTATAATTTCATTTTTGCACATGAAAAGTTTCTCTATTTTCTTTCTTTATCTTTATTCTAATTCAAATGTTCTTAATTAGCCTTGTCAGTGACGGTGGCGAATAATAATAATATACGTATGTACGTACGCACAAAACACAAACAAAACATATACATTAATTTTATAAAAGTTCCACAGGTGAAACAATGTCAAAAAGAACCAAATTATGACACAAAAAGCTGTGCAAAATAAATAAAATGTAGTATACAAATAATGTGTCAGGAAAAAAAAAAAATGAAATGAAAAACCTGTGTCTATTCAGAGGAAATGTGCAGAAACATTTTTATTTCTCCAGCAACTAGAATTAACAAGTCGTGCTTTTACACCTCTGCCATCCAGTTGCAGCTAATTAGCATGTGAACGCTCAAATGTTTCTTCCAAATGACCTTGACATTTTGACCGATGATCGGTTCCTCCTCGAGTAACAGTGAACATTTGTTCCAAAATTTGAAGGGATCCCCTCGCTGCATTACTGAGATGTCGCGCTCACAAGACTGTTCACAGGACATACGTTCATTCATTCATTCACTTCTCCCGACACAAGCGATACTCTGCCTAACACCTGTGTTATTAGGTACTACACAGTTTTAACGTGTGTTACAGGAACGTGTCACAGTTAGAAAATCAATGGTGAAAACCAAAATCTGTGCTTGTTTTCTGTACATGTGTAAAACACTGTAATTCAACAATAAGATGTGAAAAAAAACACAATCTATTGAAATAGATTTTTCTGTGAGACCATGTATATTTGTGTGTGTGTGTGTGTGTGTTAGAGACCAGAGTGTTCATGTTGTGAAGGTGCAGCAGGATTAAAATTCAGCAGCAGCCATGACACTTGTTCCCTGTTCATGTGAATGAGACCCAAAGAGCAGTCCGCCCCCCCCCTCCCTCGTCACCAAATAGCCTTCATTATCCAACGCTCCCCCCAATCCTATCACATACACACTCATTCACCCCTCCTCCACCCTGGAATCAATAGACAAACAACACAAACAACAATGGGGCGACAAACAGGGCGACTGGCGAACCCTCCGAACAGCAGGACTCCAACAGGAAACTATAATTTACATTAATATTCTAAAAAAGTGTGTAATGTTTATAACAGTACGGGAATAAAATTCTAAAAAAAAAAAAAAAAAAAAATCCCCAGTGTCTTTGATCTATAAAGAAGAGTGATTTGAGGTGATTTCTGTTTTTTCAATTTTTATTTTTTTGACTAAAATTTGAAATTTTTCATTTCACAAAGCTTCGGTTTCCTCCAGGAAAATGTCACAGATTTGCGGTGCGGCGTATGGATGTGACATGAACGTCTCGGTGTGTGTTTTCTCTATACGTGTGTGTGTGTGTGTGTGTGTGTGCGTGTGTTGGTCTTAGACAAAACAGAGCTGCTGAAATGCAGCAGGCACTGCAGATTTTTGTTGGCTGGCTGACAGAGCCGAGCCGGTGCCAAGCCCCGACGGCGGAAACGACTAAAAGACGCATAAGGCTGGCATTAGAGCCCCAAATCTTCTCTCCCCCTCCATTCCTCTTTCTCCTTCTCTTTTCTCGCTCCGTGGCACGGCGTTTACTTTGGTTGGGGTCTGACTCGATTTGGCAACATTCACATCGATCCATGAATTTATCAGTCTGTCTTTATTTCGCTCTGATCTGATGGGAGGGGAACAGAAAACATGGCACCTGAAACACTGCAGGAGGTTTAAGTAGACCGCCACGTTGATGTGCTTTTTTGTTGTTTTTTTTTTTTGCGTGTTTTGTTTTTTGGACATCACTTTTTTTTCTTGGGTGCCTGTTTAACCCTCCGCCCTCCTTTCATAAGTACTGCCGAATGAGAATTTTGGAGGATTTCATTCTTTCCAGGGTTTATATATCCCCCCACCACCACCATATCTGCTGCCTTTGTCTTCAGGATTTCGGGCAGCACTTCCACAAATACCTCGGACACAATAGCATCTGGAGTTACATCCATGAGGCACTGAGCCCATGTTCTTCCTAAAACCTAAAACAAATGAAAAAAACAACATACTCCAATTATGCTCTCAAGACAATAAAACACAAGCAAAAAGGAAAAAAAAAAATCTCCTGTAAAACATTCAGGATTACCTAAAACTACAAGCCTGATTCTCTGTTTGGAGTCCATTATTGATGGAACAATATTTAGCTGCAGAGAAAACAAAGGCAGGATGCTCCAGTTGTAGCTGTAAATTGTGTTTGGGTATTGTTGGGCAGACAGATGACGACTGCTAATGTTGAATTAAAAAGGTTTTTAGTGGATTTTCCTCTTGTCTTCAGGGTTGAGATGGAAGGTGAATGACACCCGGAGACAAAGAAAGAGTTAGAACGATAGAGAAGGTGTGAAATTCTCAGTTAGCAACGCAAAATGGAAATGTTAAAGAACAATGAGCAACACAAGCTACGCGGCAGAGTGCTGTTCACTGACACTGATTGGCTACAAGAACAACAACCTTCAGTCTCATAAGGTTTTCGGGTGTCAAACAGGAAGCAGTCGTGAAAAAAGACGTCATTTTAATAAATGAAATGAAACATATACATGCTTCCTGATGCATTTTCTTGAGGGAAGCACTTGAACTCTAACACTAGTGACTAAAATATTATAAAGGATAACGTGTGACCACGTGAAGGTGTTTTTGTTCGGTCTGCACTGACTTTATTCACAGGTTTCACATTATCACATGTGTCTGGACCATGTCATCAGCTTGTTCCAACTGACCTCAGGTTTGAAACACACAGCAGATGTGTGTGTTGCCCTACCATGCTCTAAATTTTGGAGGAACAGCTCCCATAACAGCGCGAGTGATGCGAGCAGGAAGTGTAATGTTGCCATGAAGTCAGTCAGTTAGCAACATGGGCTACAACATTAGCCTATATTTGTTTACATTTTGGCAAATTTACACCACGAAAAGCTGTGCCAAATTAGCAATTAGCAGTTTCTTGGCAGTTTGTAACGTAACAACTGATGTACAGAAAATCACTGGATTACTTGTGACACTGAATTAAACTTGTAACAGCTCTGCAAGAACTAACACAGCAAACAGGGCCAGCTGATTGATGATAAACACTAATAGAGCGAATATTTGAACTAATATCACTTATGCTACAGTTGAACTGTGCTTTTTCACATTATCCATATTATTAATTTATTGCAATCTAAAGTGTTAAATAGAAGCTTTACATGTCCACGATGGAGTAAATCATTTTAAGAATTTTGATTTAATTGTACAAGGTGTGAGTAGAAACTGTGGCAGTATTTCTCCTGCTGCATTCGAGCTCTGTCACCATGTGTGTGTGTGACCCTGGAGAGATGGATGATGGGTCAGGTGCTGTCTCACTGAAGGGGTCAAAGGTCAAAGGATCCTGGGGTTCAACATCACACTGTTTTTTTTTTTTTCCTGTCACTGTCACGTCTGTCTGATCATTTCTGTTCTTCTCCTCTTCCTCCTTCATTCTTTCCTCACCCTATGCTCTTAGGTCACAATCACTTTTTCCCTTTTCATTCCTTTATTTTTTCTTAATTACCTGATACTTTTTTTTTCTTGTCAGACCTTTATACTATTTTCTCTCTTTTTTATCGCATTTGAAAGCTGTAGTTATCAGGTCCAGAGCGACTGCGGCAGGGAAACAGGTATGAAATGTATCAGAAATAAAGGATTTTATCAGTCACACAGGAACCAGTCATACGCCTGAATAACAGGCCCAAAACTTCACACCCATGACCTCCTAAGTACAAAATACAGAGTTATTATCTCCACATTTTCTTCTCCTTTCCATTTTGTCACTGACAGGTCTATTCCTCCTCCGCCCCCACCCTGACTCCCCACGTAATACCTGTATTTAGACAAAAGTGATTCACTCGAACACCTGGACAGCTGTAATATGAGGGTTAACCTATAGCTGTAGATCTGGGAGCTGCATCAAATCTGATATGCTCTGTGTGATTTTAGCATGACCACCTGGCTGTGGAATAATGACATATCTGCTCCCACACACTGTTCAGGAGCCGGTGATCAGAGCGGCTTCATCGCAGCAGGGCAGACCCCACCTGACATGACATAGTGAGGGAGAGGGAAGGAGGGTGGAAACAGACGGACAGCAGGAGAAAGGATGGGGACAGAGGAGGGTGGGAAGACAAACTGTCTGAGCGCCTCCGTAGAAAGTCAGAGATTGTCTGCACTCTAGAACAAACTGCACATAAACAAAATATTTTTTTTTTTTTTTTTCAGACCTATATTACCTACAAAAACACGTCAGATTACATCTGAGGTCAGGTCAGAAATTAAAAAATCAACAGCAACCAACCAAAATTAACCACAATCAAATCTCTAACTCTTTTAATGATCATTCAACATACGATTAACAAAAATGCTTTTATATTACATTCAAAATGTATCATTTCTGACTTACAGCAACTTGTGCAGTTGTGTTGTTGCACACTTTTCACCATCTGGCCCCAGCACAGGAAGATTACCTCCCCATTCTTAATCCCACCTTCAAAGCTCTGACTGGCTGATTGTTTTTCCCACCAGGGACACGGCCATCATTGAGCACAACAATAGACCTATTTGATCTGCATAAAAAAAAAAGGAAACTGGCTCGTTTTATTGTGTTTTGAGCGTAAAACAACATCTTAAGTTGACTATTTGGCCAAAAACTGAACACTCTCTCAAATAGACTGGTATCACTACATCTCTCGTAGGAGCTGACCCACCTGACGCTGTTGCTACCTTGCTCCACCTACTGTGGTGGAGTGGGATTTGAACCGGTCACCCTGGCAGATTTAGGGCAGTTTAACACTAACAGCATGTTTTTTCAGTTCTTTGTCAGCCCTGTTCCCTTTCAGTGTGTGCCAGCAGAGACTCTGCCTGCTGCTTTCACATGGCACTGCCCTGGAAGCGTGGGAAAAAAATGGGAAAAGCGATCACTTTACCCTCGTCTGCTGCCATGGAAACCAACCAACGGTCAGGACATTAAGACCGTGACACACAGGGAAAGTTTGTGGGCCACCCTTTTTTCACTAAGGACCCTGGCTCTCTACCCCTATCCCCTTGTAGTTCTGTATTTATGTGATAGCCTTTTGCTCCTCACTGTGGTGCTCCTCCAACAACCAAAATGACCATATATGTGACTTCACTTGGAAACAACCTGTAGGGCTGTATAAGCAGGAATAACGGACCTGCACGGCCATAGTTACAATAATAAACATGTGGTTAAGCTAATGGAGCGGTCGTGTTTTTGTTTGGTTTAGTTTGGTCATGTTTGGGAAAAGATTATGGTTTAGGTTAAACAAATATTTTGTTAAGGTCAGAGGACCTCCATCAGAGTGCGTTGACCAATGATTTACTTTACAATAATAAACATGTTTAATATGGTGGAAGGGTAATTGATAAAAGAACAAAATGGTGACTATTAGTTTCACGTAGCACAAATGGTCGCCTCATTTGTCCTCATCCACTCATCGAGCTGCATCCAGGGACTTCAGCACTCAAACAACATGTCACCTGACTCCAGCCACTAGGGGTCACCTGACAATAAAATATGTGTCATAATATGCTGCTAGTGCAAAGCACCAATGGCAATTACAGGAGTATCGCAATGTGTTTGTTCTTTACATTCTAAACATTTTTTAAATTATTTGGAAACTTCTCATCATCTTGTATACAATTTGGAATACACTTAAAATGCTCATCACTGTTTCCCCACAACAAACCCTCATTTCCGAGGAGCTAGCATAAAGACAAACTGGGTTGGTGTCAGAAATGTGTTCTGACAATTCTGTCCCTCTTCTCTCGCTCCTCAACTCTTTTTATTTTCAGAAATTATCCACAGTATATATGATGCTCCTGGGGTGAACCATGTAGTTGTGACTAAGACTTTCATTACTTTGTGAATGTATGTTCTGTTAAAACTTGCTCCAACAGTTCCCCGCTAAAATAAATGTGACGTGGAACCTACTCAGATCTCAGACGGATATATTCCAATCTCACTCTCATCATATGGTTCATCCTTAAATGATCAACTATGTCATTATTTATTTTCTTATGTGTGTTATGATATGTTGTCTGAGAAGATTCTCATTCATCCATGTCATAGCACTCTATAGTGTTGAATATGAAGGATTTGTATAGATTCTTGAAAACACTTAACCTTTCACCCAAGAGTCTTTTTTAGTTCTGAACTGAAGACGCCTCTTTGATAAGACGTGAGACATCTTCAAGTTATGGTATGTTGTGTTTTTATGTTATATTTGATCCTGATCGATCACCTCTCTTTGGGTTTTCTATGCTAATCCCTCCAGTTTCGTTTATTCATGTATTGAAATGGATCTGGAGCCAGCGCCCCGTCTCCTATAATTATACTGTCTGTGTTTGTGTGTGTATGTGTGTGTGTTTGTGTGGAAGGGGGAGCAGGTGATTGGTTGGCAACAGCTGTAGAGAAAAAGGAGAACACAGCTGCAGGGGGAGAGGAGAGGAGAGGAGAGGAGAGGAGGAGGAGGAGAGGAGGAGAGGAAAGGAAGGAAGGAGGAGAGAGGAGGAGAGGAGGAAATGAGAAAGGAGGAGAGGAAGCAGGAGAGAATCTCCAATACCACTTGATATATGATACACTGCCGTTTATAGATGATTTGATATATTACACTTTACCTACAGCTTGATAAGATTTGATGTTTTCATTTAAATGAATTTAATTTAAAAAGAATATTTCCTCAAAGTTTAGTTCGAGCACATTACAAATGAATGACAACATTACACCGTGACACCAACAATAGGAGACATGGGCAGTGATATTATCAGGTCAGTGCCCAGGGAGGAACGGGTATTGATTGCCTCAGGTTCTACTGCCAGTAACCAAACTGCAAAATACAAGTTTGTACTTGAAGAAGTATTCTAGTTCTCTGTAACATTATCATAGGGGGAACTACTGTGTCTTGTTGTGATGGCCATAGGAAAACAGAAATATGATGTTTAGTGATTCACCAAGAATGTGCTCTTTCATGTACTGAACTAGATGAAGTGGCATCTAGCCTGTTGACTTAGGCTCAGCCTCGTCTGTCACACTGTAACTAAACTAGAACGAACTAGAATTGCGTCGTTGTGGTTGCATCTCTGACTAGTCCACTGGATTTTTGACTTTTTACAACCAAAATCTAATCAGTTCGTCCTTAAATCCGAGTGGAAATTTGTACCAAACTTTGAAGAAGTTCATGTTAATTTAAGGTATCACGAACATTTAAATATCTCATTATTATTCATGTACATACAGTTGAACAGACACACAGAAATTCAGCCACAGCTGTCACTATCTTGGAGCCATACGAAGAGGAAAGGTATGCAGACAATATAAGACTGGAGGTGATATTTTGATTATAATGTGTAAACTAAGTTAGCCAAGCTATTAACGAGGCAAACAGGTGTACAACAGGAAAGAAAAAAAGCCATCATATGTGTAGGATGCCCTGGAATATATTTTGCAATGATTTGTTCATTAATAGTTCCGTTACTCTACCACTTTATTTATTGTTTTTTGCTGTTCTTGTTCCTCTTCCTGGGAAACAGCAGGACATGACCTCTTCTTCCTAAACCAACACTAACCCAGCTGAAATGTAAAAACGACAAAATCAAAATCTTGGTGGTAAATAATTATCACAGTAATTACTATCTATGCGTAACTATCTAATACTCCCTGAGACCGCACTAAGCAACGTGGCAGTGAGAGAATGTACACTTGAGTTTTATCCTGTTAGTGATTTTATTTTTCATATTTTTCCCAACCCAGCTTCACTGTGTTAAACACTTCAGCCTTGTTACACATTGAACAAAAAGCAGAAGAACCACTGGAGAACAGACATGTTGTGCTCTGCAGGAATGAAAGCACCTTCTCATATTAACACACAATCACTGTCTCTTGTCTTGTGTCTTTGTTCCTGCTTTTCATTCACTTCACTTCTCAAAAGGATGCAGGAAGGATCAGGATGAGGGGAGGAAGAGACATCCCGTTCCTGTATTCTCCTCATCATTTGTTTCTGATAATGATTCTGAGGATGGTGGTGATGCTGCCAGGGAGAACTGAGGGATTTGTACTGAATGAGGGGGGTTGAATGAGGGAGGGGCTCAAATGTGTTCAGTGATTGGTTGAAAGGAACAGGAAGTTTCAGACCCTGCTCAGCATAATCATGACCAAAGCTTTCAGACTTTGAGATCCTGAAATTATTTTTACAATTCAGTTCATTTTCTTTTAGCTCTACTTTGAGTTTCTACCAACTACTGCTGACCAACTTTCCAACACCGGCATAAAAATAGCTGCATGGTGCAACAACAAGACAAGTGGAAGAGGTGAAGTAATCCACTAGATGGATGCCTAAACAATGAGCTGAAACAAGTTCAACTACTTCCACACTGATTAAGATAAAGTAGAGCAGAAGAGGATACAAACAGCATGTGATCGGTTGATCTCTCTTAGTTTTTTCTACTTGTCTCAACACAGGTGAAAGAAACACATGAAGAGCTGAGGTTATTATGAATGAATCGGATCAGAAATGAGATCAGATAATGTGTAAGATTTCCAGAAATGACTGGCGCATTGATCACGATGCTGAGGACGAGACTATGTTTGTGTGTGAGCGTCTGTCTGTGTGTGTGTGTGTACTGAGTGCATGTTAAGGCTGATTTTGCTTCATGATCCCTCATCCTACAGCCGAAAGCATCAGCAGCATCACACACAAACACACACACGTGCGCGCGCACATACACGAACACACACACGCACAGAGAGCAAGCAGCAAGCTAGCGCTTAAAGCAAAACTGGGCCTCCATGGCCATCCATTATCACTGACAAGCTAAATGTACCATGGTACACCATATGGTACAGAGAGAGGGAGAGAGAGAGAGAGAGAGAGAGAGAGAGACTAAAGTGAA
Source organism: Polydactylus sextarius (assembly GCA_016801845.1). Classification (NCBI taxonomy): domain Eukaryota; kingdom Metazoa; phylum Chordata; class Actinopteri; family Polynemidae; genus Polydactylus; species Polydactylus sextarius. Next base: position 14,791,866 of record CM028922.1, on the reverse strand, counting down.
CTAGAAAGATTGGCTGAGTGAGAGAGAACAAGGGGGAGCTAGTCGAATGAGGAAAGAGAGAAAAAGAACGAAAAAGAGGAGGGAGTATGGAATGCATTACAATTAAGCTGTTTTAAGCTGTATTTCACCGTGCATTATGTTTAAGTAATAATCTGCAAAACAATGGATGGATGAATTTTCTGATGAACAAATGCCTGTTTTCTGTCCTTGTATCCAGTTACACTTGTTCTTTCTATTTGCTGATGTAACAACTCCGCATCACTGTGTAAATAATTCTCATGTCATGCCCCCAGCTTCTCCCAGACCTCCAACCATGTCACCTCTAAAGCAAGTCTGGTCAACATGACACTTTGTTTAGTAATTAGTTTTATAAAATGGACAAATCTACGTCCATGATGGGCTGAAGGCTGTCTCAAAGAGTAATCCGAATGAGATTTTGGTCAATAAAATATTGCAATATATGTAAAACAGTTCCTTTTAAGTTAAAGACCACATTTAAGTGTCTGCTTTGATGCTGCTATATGTGTTTATGAAATCACTAAGCATTTTATACGCAGCTGAATATTCCCCAACCCTATGAAGACGGTTAAAACAATTACATGTCATGCTTCTCATTGCGCTTATACAATGCTTATTCTATTATCCTCATTATATTTTTATTTTAAAAAATTACATCACCATAATTGTTGTTACTGTTGTATTGTTTTGCTAATTTGTAGTTTGAAGTATAAGAAACACGAGTCAACCTCCATCCAAACAACTTTATACTATTATCAGCTGTGTATTTTCTGTATGAAACAAAAAACAATCTCTGTCTAAACAGTTCAGCCAACTTTGGTCCTCTTACTGGTTCAACCCTTTTGAGACCATGTCCTTCACAAGCAGCAGACCTGTGACTTTGCGCAATGCATGATGGGTGTTGCCTTGAAAAACTCTGCAGCTCGTCAGAGAACAGACCTGTGCCTGTCATGGAGTTTCAAACATAACAGCTCGGACAGAAAATCAATCAAAATGTCTGCACCAAAACACAAATCTGCACAAGAATGACAACTGCAGCAAAATCTAAAATGTGATATTCCAGTTTTTCTTTCACAAATAAATGCTTGCCTGTAAACACACACACACACACACACACACACACACACGCGCACACACACATGCACACGCGCGCACACACGCACACACACAGTGTTGGTGAGGCTGTTACCTAAAAGCTTGCCACAGGAAACATCTGTTCAGACAAAACAGACACGTTCAGTTTAGACAAAACCACAATGAGGGCATGTCTACATACACACATGCGCACACGCACGCACATGCACACATGCACACACACACTCCAACAGTTACAGGAGTAGATATGTAGTATTTGAAATACATGAAATAATTGCTGCAGTGACACATTTCTAAAATCTTATATTGACTACAGGACTTATCTTATATATGATGACAGAAACACACATCAAACAGCTACAGCACATGGAGTTAAGTTTTCCAGTGATGAAGCATCATAAATATACAGCCTGTATTCACAGGACTAGACATAGGACAGAGACTTCCTGTGCTTTTTGTGGTGGCCAGAGGGAGAGATGACCAAGGAAGTGGCCGAGGTTTGTATGATTGTCCATCTGTTGTGTGTCGTGTCCTCTCTGAGTTGTACTAGCTTCACTCAGAGAAAAACAGCAGATGACAATCAGCTGCTAGGAGTGACAGTTTTCTGTTAACTCAATTTCATTGTATAAGATTTATGACAACCTATCTATCTATCTATCTATCTATCTATATGTCTGTCTGTCTGTCTGTCTGTCCACCCACCCATGTACACCCATATATATATATATATATATATATATATATATTCACATACAGTAATCTACAGTCATTGATGTTTGCGTGAAGAGGAGGCTGCCCCATGGTCCAAACTATTCTGTCAAACAAACGGAATTGGTAACAACTGAATCATGTTGCAAACTCTTTCTGAGATTTGAGATTTGTATGAAATCAACCTGGTTGTAGACAAACTCCCTACAGAGAGACACAGATCTTGGCTCGCAGCAGTGTGTAGAGGCTGGTTTATTTAAGTTTGAGGTGGAGGGCGATGATAGTTTGAACCAGACGTGGAATGCTCTGGTTTTTCCTGCAGCAGCTGTTCTCCATGCAAAAAAACATGCAGAAAAAGAAACAACTTTGGATGGGCTGAGTCTATACACTGGGACTTTCAGTTCATCACATCAACACACTGAATGCAGGTTATGTGTTAGGAAGGAATCGGTAAGAAATGTTACATATGTACTTATGTCAGAGGTTAGAAGTCAGTAAGAGTTAGAGTTCAGTTACAGAGCAGTGCAGGTTGTCAGGGTCTCACGTGTGGGGGGTTGGAATTGGGGGGTCAAGAACTAAAGGCACAAAAGAAGAATTTTCACATTTAAAGTCACAAGGTAAACACAAATGAGGGAAGGAAGTAAAGAAGGAGACATCCAGAGAACTTAAAAATAATAATATACATGAGAGGAAAGAGGAAATGGAAATAGAAGTTGGGATGTAGAGGAGGAGAAAGGAAGAGGAAAAAGAGTAAGAAAAGACAAAGGAAGGAAGGTAAAAAAATAAATGGGAAGGGAAAAAGGAAGAAACATTTTTGTAAATAGATAGAAAAAGCTAAACAGAGACGAGAGCGGGAGAAAAAAAATGGAGGAAAGACGAAAGAGAATAGTGTAGAAAAGTAATGAGGGAAAAAAACAAAAAACAAAGAATAAACAAAAGATTGAAGCAGCCAGGAAAAATAGAGAGGAGGAAGAAGATCAACAAAGATGGAGCAAGAAATGGAGGGAAGACAGAAATAAAGAAATAGAGAGAAAAAGGGGGAAAACTAATGGGTATGGGCAATGGCTAAACTAATAGTAAAAAGGGTAAGCTTCTGTACATTTCCAGCATTTAGCCACACCCCACTACTGACTGAAATAGTAAAAATACAACGTCCCGAATACATGAAGCAACCAGGCAGTGGATACATCGAACACAGGCTAAAACATCAGCAACAAATCCAACACAACACACACACACACACACACACACACTGATACACACAGCCAGTTTCACAACAAAGACAGAGCCTGTGCCATGCTGCTGCAGAGGGGGCAGTGCCACATTGGCAAAGCCCAGGGGGCAACTGCTATCTCATGCCAACACTTCACACGAGCACGCACACACACACACACACACACACACACACACACAACATATCAGTATTCCAGCATCGTTGCAGAGTCGACTCCTCCGTCTGCTTTGTGTGTGTTTGTGCTTCATGTTCAATGCTGCATGTTCTTCCACAGAAACTATGTTAAAATGTTTAGCTTTAACAGGAGTCGTCGCCTCAAACTAACACTCGTCTACGTTCATTTATACATATGTATTTTGGGGAAAACATATGTAACTCCACAGACACAGTCTTTGTATTTCAGTATACAGACAAACTGCCTACACATTTTACAACGAGTTCAGTTGATGATCATTTTATTGGTCTATTGATAGTTTTAGAACTAAGTCTAGAAGTATTTTTATCACTGGAACTAGGTCACACAAAAAAAAATCAAACTTGTGAAAAAATATATATTTAGTAACTTTAAACAAACATGATCAGGAGGTTGAAGCCAACAGACACTATCGTGCTTTAACCTCAATTAAACCATCTAATGTGTAAGACTGTGCTCCTCCTGTGGAAATATGAAAACATTAAACATGAAACACTCTCTATTTCTATACTGAATTGAACATCAAAAAAAAGCTGAACAATTAATAAAGTCAAAACTGTATATATGTATGCATTTGAAGATCATATACACTTAATTAATCCAGTGTTTTTCAAGATACTCAGACACTTAAAGAAAAAGAAAAATATCTTACAGTTTTCGCACAATTTTAATGTTCATTTCCATCCGTTTTGTTTGGTTAATTAGTTGTCATTAAAGTATGATGCAGTAGCACAGTAAACTGGTTTGCTCTGACCTTCAGAAATATCCAGTGAAGCAGAGGGTCCGTGAGCCAGGTGGAGTTTGACCCTCGTTGTCATGGGTACAGCTACAAGCGTGCAATTAAGTAGTGACGTTCTGGTTAAGTTTAGGGCAGGATTGTGGTTTGGGTTAAAGTAAGCACCGTAGTCATCATGGTTACAGTAATAAACAGTTACGGTTAAACAGTCCTGGATAAGAGAAACAACATTGACTCTGTTTAAATGAGCAGCAGTGACACTTGGCTGTTTTGTCAACTCATCAATTCAACCCAAACTTTTGCTTCCATGGAAACATCACGCTCACTGTCACACTGAGTTGTCCTGCATCACCTGAATTCCTCCTTGGCGCTGCGTTTAAGTTATTTTGGCCACTAGAGGTCACCTGACAATGATACGTAACTACGGCTCATAATAAGCAGCGTGCACAGTCTGAACAGTCATAGAATGAAGTGACTATATGTTACTTTCTAACTAACATCATTACAATAACTCTGTAAAAGGATAAAGCACATAAACCTTGTTTTTTTTTTTTTGTTTTTTTTTTGTGTCATGTACTGACGACTTCAGTGCAATCAGTTAGATATTGTAAATTTAAAAATGATCAATATCCAACAAATATAGGCTTCAATGTGTCCAGATGTGTGACCACCACATCCAAGCAGATGTGTCACACAGAAGTACAGAAGCCAGTAAATACATTTAAAAAGAAGAGTGTCTTACAATAAAATGACTCCAACAAGTACAAATGACTTATTTAGTACTGACGGATACAACAGCCACTTGATTGAAACCTGCAAGACAGACCTGCTTATTAAACTGACACCATGTTGTTGAATATTGTTATTACAGAAAACTGAGGACAGTTACAAGCTGCTGCAGAGTGAAGAGCAAAATATTACTATTAGCTGTGTTCAGGTGCCAAACCACAGATACCGCTATCTGTCAGTGTCATCACACAACACACACCGATATTAACTGACTTTTACACTTCACACTTTTCAGAACAAGTCAAAGTCCTCTGACTGAAAACCGGTGGCGACACAAAACTGGTGTTTTCATTTTCTCTGTTTACCACCTACTGCTTTTCACTTAAACAAAAGATGATGAAGCAATATAAATAGGGAAAGGCTGAGACAAATCCTGAATGTGTCAAAAAACAAAAAAAAAAAAAAAATCTATTCAGTTTGTAGCAACTTTCTCTCTGCACCTGTCCTTTACAATTTGGGGTACATGAGGACATATGCTCTTATGTATGTATAACACTACATCTAATTTCTCATATTTCTATAACTCTATTTTATACTCTCCACAATAGATCTGTAGACTAGAAAATAGCTGTAGTATCAAAGTAAAACCGCGTTGGTTTGGCCGACCGAATGCTCTGTTCTCCATTGTCTCCCTTTGTCTTTCTAATTTCAGAATTTACTTTATTTCCTCTGATCCGTTCTTTCTTTAAATATCTCTCTTTTCATCTTTCAACTTTCTGCATCGATACTTTATTCATTAATATCTCAATAGCTCTCTCTGCTACTGTCTGTTTGTCTGTCTTTCTCTCACTGCCTGTCTTCCTTTTCATCTCTCTTGCCATCTGCCTTCCTCCATCTACATTTTTCTCTCTTTCCCTTTCTCTCTCTCTCTCTCTCTCTCTCTCTCTTTCACTAACTCTCTTCTCCTCTCTTGCTGTCTCTCTCTCTGTCTCCCTCCCTCACTCTATGGCTCTCACCCCTCCCGCTCATCTCCTTAAAAACTTGGCAGTGATCCCCGTCATGTTTTTTTTTCCACTCCTCGTTTGGGGGATTGCGAATGAATGCGATCCAATCTAGACCTCGGCTAAGAGACATGAATTTTCATTAATTACAACCTTGTCAGCAAAAGCATTATGGGAGCTGAATATGAAAATGCTAATGAGGGGAGCTCATTTGCATATTTTTCTTTGTTGGAATGTCATTAATTATTACGTTTTATGATGATGAATGCAGCTGTCGATGGCTGGCGCTCCATGCCTAATTAGCTATCAGAAAATCCTCCGATCAAAAAAATGGACAGGGATCCCAAACTTTACTTTATCTATATATATATATATATATATATATATATATATGTTTGTGTGTGTGTTTCAACTTTAGTCTATTTTGTTTTGACTATTTAGTTCTCTCATCCTGCAAATTAGCAATTGCCCTTTAATTCCTTTAGTCCAGGTTTGACCTTTAACCATCTTTTCCCCAGCTTCTTTAGCTCCAGTTCTTCAAGTGTACAAGTGTAGCCGTTTTTCAGTGTTGACCATTTACTCTGAACTCTTTCAGTCCTTTTTTTTCCCCTCGTACTTCTCATTCATTTACTCCTAAATATGGTCATTTTCCTGTAGCTACAATCACTCATCACCACTCCTTTGTCTGGTTTGTTTAGTTTGTATTATATATTTCTTTATCCCGTCCTCTAGCGCTGGCTACCTTTAATTCTAGCTCATTCAGATCTGCTGCGTGTAGTCCCTTTAGTCCTAATACTTCATTATTGCTCACTAGCTGGGACATTTAGTCCTTCAGACCATCATAATCATTTGGTGGTTCTAGCTTGCCTCGCCTGTTTTTAACTACTAACAGTGAAAACTGCTCTTTTCAACTATTTGCTGGCATTTGTCTGTCTGTGTTAAGGTTCCAGAAGTATCAGTTTGAAGATCTCATATGTATTTCCTACAAAGTCTTTGCATGTCATCAGGGTAGCAACGGGACACTCTAACAGCTAATTGTGTTGTAGTAGTGCAGTCAGCGCGGCTGACCACAGCTACTGTTGCTCCAAAGCTCAGAACTTCCAATATGGCTGCCAGAGGCCATGTGTTCCATCAGCTGAATGTCCTGAAGGCTGAAGGCCACGTCCATGTCAGCTCTCCTCACCTTTCTTTTTTGTTGTTTCTTCCATTTCTCTTTCTCTATTGTCCTAAAAGAGTAACAATGATCCCCCCTCCAAAAAGCCACTAACGAACACCCCCCCCTCACTTGGTTTAATGAATGCCAGACTTAATTAGAGCACCATGATGTCAGAGGCATTAATTATCAGTTGGCTTCATTTCAGAAAACACACTCTCTCTTTCTGTCTTTCTGCCTGTCTGTCTCTCCATCTTAGTTTGTTCTCTGCATCTGCTTTTATTTTTTTCAGTTTTCTCTTAGTTCTATCTATTGTACATTAACTTGTAGTCATTTGTGTTTCGTTTAGACTTTTTTTTTTTTTCATGGTGGAGACTCTCTTTTCATGGTGCGTAATGCAGTAGCATGTTTCTGTGGAGCAATAAGGTATCATAATGACTTGTTCAGTCTGGAATAAAGATGCAGTAAATCTATTAGCGCAATGCAATCTTGGTGGTAAGACTCAGTCCACTGCTACCTGCTGAGCAGGTCAACTGCTCAGTGCACTTTTGTTCTATATTGTTTGCATCGCTTGGTCAAGTCGCACCACTATAACATTATTTTTAAAGTCGCTCAACCCCCTTTACTCTTGTTCGCTCATCGTTCCACTTATACTTCACACTTTCAACCACCACTGTGCCGGCACTCATGTCAGCTAGACAGAATAAAGAATATTATCTAGAACAGTTTGTGGTAAGTCTGTACTGACGCTGAGTCTCTCCACTGCCATCTGAAGGCAGCAGGTCCATCTGCAGTGTCCAACAGGACTGGTGTCGTCATTGTCACACCATAATTAAGCAGAGCACATCTCCTGGTTAAAATTTGTTTAGCGAGCGCCAGACTAGTGCGAAATAACCACAGAAGTCTTTGTGTTCATGTGCACATTTAAACCTACTGTTTGATGAATTATTCTACAGTTTCTGTTGTGAATCAAGAGCCACGTTGGACACCAACACACTGACAACTGAAGGCATAGTCAAATAAAGTATCACTGATCAATCTAATGTTCTCTCTATGCTAATAAATCCCCCAGGACTGTCCGTTCTTTAGCCCTTCCAGCATCTTCATCCAAAACACCAGGGCATCAATTAATGAACAGCAGTCTTCTTTTTTAAGAAATGTGGTGAAAGTAACACCTGGAGCTTTGCATTTTTAATTATCATCCAGGTAGACAGGTCACTGCCATGACCAGCATGATCTGATGGAGACTGTTTTGGTTTTAAAGAAGCCTTTCCATAGACATAATTATTATTTTTGAAAAGTCCTGCAGGACGGGAGTGAATTACGATATTCATCACAGGACTGAGAGGGGACAGGTGGGTCATGTGAGCCACAGCATGTCACCAACTATCACGGGCATAATATGAATTCTAATGTTATTTGCTCATGTAACAGTGCAAGTTATTATGTTAACTGTTTTCTGAAATATTGGTCAATGTCTCGTGTTTGTGCTGTTAGAAAGGAGAGCGAGGTGTGTGATACGTGTTTATGTGGAAGATCATAGAGCAGTGTCACTGACGATGGTTGAGTTTCGTTTCTGACCTAGAAAGATGCACATTCATAATGAGCAGAGCTGTGAAGTGAAGTACTTCATTTCTCTGTACGTGTGTTTTGTTATTGGAAATAGCTTCCCTCCTGTTTTCTCGGGTGGCTTGTCACTGTTTGGCTGCAGAAGGCCTGACCAGTGCATGAAGTGTGTGAGCGTAGGAGAAGGTCAAATCAAAATCAAATCATAATACAACACAGGAAGAGGTAGGAACAAGTGTGAGTCTTTAGCTGAATACTCCACTGTTCCACTGTGTTCACCATCTAGTTGCTCACTGTGTCTGTTTAGCATTTAGTGAGGCAGCAACACACAGTTTGTCTTCACAATGATCAAAATGATATGAAGATTTCAGCAGAACAACACTTGATGGCCAATATTTTACAGATACCCAAATGGTATAACTATATTTTTGAATATAGTGCATATCATTCCAAAAGAAATGGTCCACTATAACAAACTGCACTCTTGTGGGAAGTCTGTCTACAAGATTCAGACACAACCATTGGTGAGATGAGCCACTGATGTTGGCTTTGGCTCTCAGTGTGGGAGAGTGGTGTTGGATGGATCTGAGGTCAGGTCTCTGCACAGGTCAGTCGAGCTCTTCCTACATCAAACCAGGGGAAACAGTTTCTTTATCCACCTGGCTTTGCACACAGGAGCACAGAGCCATATTGAAACAGGAAAAGACCTTCCTCTTATTGTTGCCACAGTTGGAATCACACTGTTTAATGAAATAGCATTGAGTTATGTATCATCAACTGTGCTAGACCAGCTACCTTTAATGAAAACAAGGTTCTGGGTTTTTTTTTTTTTTTTTTTTTTTTCAAAAAGGCTTCCACGATGAATGTAGCACCTCTCTCTCTCTCTCTCTCTCTCTCTCTCAAAATACAGTTCATCTTTGGCCTCTGGGACCCACAGTTAGAACTGAAGAGCTCTCTCCCCTCCTCTCTCACTCTCACAATAAACATACTGTTTCATGCTGCACCTCTCTCTCTCCCTCTTCCTTTCTGTCTCTCTCTCCTCTCACTTCTTACACACAAACAAACACTCTCTCTTTGCCACACAAATACAGGCACACATACACACACACACACACACACACACACACACACCGTAGCGTGGCTGGCCAGATGGGACTCTTCCACATGACCAAGCCGATCAATCAACACTGAAGGGCCCAGGTGCTACTACGCACCATTTCACAGTCTGTCACACACACACACACACACACACACACACACATGCACACGAGTTGTGCACACACATAGCAGCAGAGACATGCAGAGATAGAAAGATAAAGGACACGCACACACACGCGCACGTGTGCGCACACACACACACACACACATGCGCGCACACAGACGGGAAAACACACACACAGAGTAACATGAATGACCTGAGCTTGGTCTCTAGAGACCTCATCTGGATGGATGACAGAAGATGGAGAAGACAGACAGACGGACGGACGGACGGACAAGAAAATTGGCAGACCTATTGATAATAAAAAATAATTGTTACTTTCAGCCTTACAGTACAAATTTGATAAAACACGATGTGAAAACAAAAAAAAAATCTGATATTAACAAAAACAGCAAATGTCCCTCCACAACATAACGCCACGAGTTTTAGCAAACCTGTCATATTTTATTAATATTAATACTTTTGGACTCTTTGCTAATTTATTAGAGAGACTTTACAGTGGAGACAGACATAAAGGATTTGACTCTCTGTAGTCGGAGCTGAGTACCTAGCAGACACAACGAAGCTGATGAGAACTGGACACATTTGATGCTTTACGCTGCAAACACAGGCCACACCTGCAGCACAGACGGTAACATCACAGTGTTTCCTCTAGGATCTAGCAGTGGAAATGAGGGTAAGAGTTAAATTTAAAGCATTTCTATCCAAATAATATTTAAAGTTAATAATTTTATCTATGAGGGAATGGCTGTATTTTGCGGATCACAGTCCTCTTGTGCATATTAAGATAATGGTTACAATGGGGGACAGCTATCTTCACAATCTGAAAATAATCATAGTGTAATAATAATAATATGCTAAATGCATCACAGTGGCTCACATGGTGTGTTGGTGTTAATGCACTGAGAACAGTGCATGAGTGAACAGAACACTCAATCGGCCGAAACAACAGAAATAAAATCTCTGAGTGCAGAATGGGAAAGGAGGACAGTTAAAAAAAGAGAAAATTTTTTCGGGGGTTTTAATTTATTTCAGTTATTACAAACACTGACCTTGTTTTATTTAGTGTTGTATCATTGGTGTCATGCGTCTACGTTTATGTTATTCTGAAAACCTAACGATGAGGTCTTATTTGAACAAACAGCATCAATATGTGGTGTTTTATGTTTATGTATCAATTACGTTCATTCGGAACTGTTAAGAATTCTACGGCTCAAAATCAGAACTTCAGTTGATGGATCTGACTCAGGTGTCACATGATGACAGGATACAATGACATATTTACCACATTGAACTTCTGTCCGTTAGAGTGTAACAATTATGTTCAATTTACTGTTTTGTTTATGTATCATTATATAGTGGACATCTTTTAGAACGGTTGGTCACACAAGAACAGAAAATGCATTTTACGTTTTCTGACAAAAAAAAAAAAAAAAAAAGAAACGCGAGTGCACGTTTCATCTCTTTTCTTTTTGTCCTCTCGTCTGCTCTCCAGTTAAACTTTCTAAGCACAAAGATCCGGACCCAGCAGGGAGAGACAGGGGGACGACCTTGGCACCACACGCAGCCGAGGTGAGGGGCTCCTGGGGTAGAAAGGGGGACAGGGGGGCCTGGTCTCCATGGAGGAGGAATGGGGTGAGTTGAGAAGAGGATGAAACAGTGATGGAGAGAAAGATTTTCAAAGAAAGAGAAAGAGGATTAAGAAAGTGAGAAATGAGGTAAGAGTGGGGAGAGAAAAGACATTCAAAGAGAAAACAAAAACAAAACAGGACTAGAAAAAAACTGGAGTGAGAGACAGACAGAAGAAAAGATGGAAAGCCACAGAGAGAGAGAGAGAGAGAGAAAGGAAGAGAGAGATGTATTTCTATATAAAGTATCCAGATGTGACCTCCTCTGAGGGGGTCCATCCTCGTGGCTCAACACTCATTAATAAGGTCACACAGAGGTGAGACAGACGGCTGACTCACTGCATTTCAACAAAAACAAGAGGAATAGGAGGAGGGAGCCAAGATCATCAGCTTTAAACAGCTTCTTATACAGTGTTGGCTTTTGTTAAATACTTTTCAAACCACATTCGAACAAAACCATAGTAGAGCTTCATGTCAATATATCTTATAACTTTAAAAAGTAGCTATAATTACTTGTACTAGTTGTTGTATAAATACTGAGTTCAAGCTTTTATTCCTGCGTGATTGGAACGGACTAAAGTCTGATTTATGCTCGGCCATATCCGTAGATACGCAGACACACAGAGCCCTCTGCGTCGTTGCGTAGCCCGTCCGACCTCCTCTCCGTGAGCTCACGTGCACCTCCCCAACTTTTTTAACTAGATTACGTCAAAGACCAGAGGGCTCTGATTGGTCCACTAGAGTTACCTCATTTCCAGAATCTCACTTTGCCGGTCGTATTCCTTCCACAACAACAACAACATTGTCTCCTCTTTAGTTCTCGTCTCAACATTTGCAATCAAACGATTTGTTGTTCAATGTCGATCAGTTCTGGTTCCAACAAACGTCTTCTCTCGGTCTCCACTGATTGTTGTGTGCGGAGGAACGAGGCCGGCCGGTAAATAAACAATCAGCGATAGTTGATAATCGTAATGGAAAAAAACGTATCGCCCCCTACTGTTCTGCTGGTGAATTGATTTACGACACCCACCATTATTATTATATATATAGCTCGGCCTTTAGTGTTGGTCATTTTGAGTCAGACAAATGAGATGAATGTAACGGACTGTAATATAATAACATACAAAAACACATTATCATAATTCGTGCTAATGACCTAAACTGTTGTAAGTCTGCTTATGATTCAGTATCTTATTGAACGCAACGCTGACAGGGAAGAAAACTACAAAAACTCCAGCTGAATTTTACATGACGTAATTTGAGTAATTTTGACTTTAGAAAGAATTCACGTATCTTATTTATTTTCCCATGACTATAAATTTTACTGATAAAGTTTCCTAGTCGATACTGACTAATCCTAACCCTGAGTGTGTGATGTGGTGGCTCAGGGGTCATGTCAGGGGAAGACTGACCAACTCTCACTAGTTCATTTAGCTGTTTATCGGCACTAAATATTTGGTTTGGCCTTGAATGCACACAACAACACTTTTCAGTTGACCAATGTGTTGTGTTTACTGCCACTGTGGAGGAAATCCATAACATCATCTGACTTGGCAATAATTTGAAAGATTAATGTACCAAACAGACCTGTACATTTAACCTATTTCATTACGTTAGAGTGGGGGCAGGTTTTTCACTTGTACAAACAATGTAAACAACCTAGTAGCAGCGCAAAGACGTTCCCCTCTAAAGTTTGTGAATGAGCCTCGCCCCTCTTAGCAATCAGAGTAGAACAAAGTCAGAGGTAGCAGCTCGCGGCTGTCAATCAACACGTGAACGTGCTTCTAGTCTGCTGCTCTTCCTGCAATGAGGCTTCAAGCTGCTGTGAGTTACTGTGAAGGAGATGCTCTGTGCATTTAGCTGAGACAGTGAACACAACAAGGATGTAGGTGAAGCACTGAGTGCAGTGTAACGGAACAGTGTGGGGGGAGGGGTGGGAGGAGAAGAGTAGTTTGATTCTAGAAAGCCGTGCTAGCGCTAACATGATATCCATGACTTTCATATTGTAGCCGTCACATGTTGCTGCAGAAGCATCGCATAATTCAAAAGTGCGCTTACTGACAAACTGACGGAGAGAAAAAAAACATGTGTAACCCAAAACCTTGACACACATGGTGACAGCATTGTTTTTGGGAGGGACAGATCATCCTTGGAAAACAATATTTCTTTACAATACAGGATGAAAGCCATAGATAATGGTGGAATTAAGTCACGAATCAGACTGTTTATTTATAACAGAAAAGAATGTGCTTACAGACCAAAAACCCTGAGCCCCTCATTTACTATGTGGGTGACAGTTACAGTGAAGGGGGGGAGGGGGGAGGGGAGGGGGTGCAGGGCGGTGCACCTGCTCTGGAATGCAACTAAACACCGACACACACACACACACACACACACTGAGTATACATTTACACATGAGAGCTATCATTACATACTGATGCAAAGTCAAATAAATACAAAGTAAATACAGACACATGCGTACATTTAGAGACACAACATACAAAAGTCACAAAAGTCACACATAAAAAGCTAAAGACAAAATGATGCACAACAAAAACTCTTACTGAGGAAACACGAATGCACAGTGCAGTCTTTTACACAAAGATCACGCACATTCAACCACAAAAAACCATCGACACATCACATCGACACGCTTACACACTTTACACTGACACACTAACCTCCCAGCATGCACAGTGACACACACCTCAAGCCCACAGTCACACAAACACACACTCACATTCACAGATAAAAAGCCGGTATCACAAATTTACACATAGATCCAATAATCATTACAACTCTCTCTCACACACACATACACATTCATAGACACATAGTGTCATAGACACAAATGCGTGTACATACATAAACCTATATGTAAGTGCCAGTCCACATTTACACATGAAGCACACACACATCTTCTGAGTGGTAGATCACTATACTCTATTCAGTTTACTATGTGTGTGTGTGTGTGTGTGCATGCGCGGGCGTGTGTGTGGCAGATTAATCTAGTGGGGTCGCTGAGATGACACTAATCCCTTCGTTGATTATCTAGAGCATAACATCACTCTAATCCGATAGTGGGGGGGGTTAAGAAAGACAGACAAGGTTAGAGAGAGCGAGAGAGAGGCTGCATTCACACTCAACATGTTCAGCTTCGGTTCATTTAACTCTGCTGTTACTTCATTTGAGTTTATGTCAGGTGAGAACTGAGCGCCCAGCTAGACAAGTGTTCAAACCAACAACAGCGATTCACCACAGAAAGCGAAGAGATTCACGGTGGACAAACGCAGCTCCTTGTGTTTGGCGTAACCTCACAGAACACAGTGCTGCACGTGTTCAGATGTTTTCAGGTGACATGTTGGTCTTGTACACGGACTAAAAACAAGTCTGCTTTGATTGCACGTCACCAAAACTGTGTCATAAACATGCTACTTGTGAGTCACGTGATGTTGGGTTTCCAGCCTGTGAATGTGATGGATATGGTGCTCTGACAGCATCTGTGCAGCTAAATGAAGACAACAGGCGAATTTTCATTCTCTCACAGCACACACACACACACACACACACACACACACACACACACATTGAAATTCAGTTCATTCTGTGTGTTTTCATTATTTCTAAACTACTTAAAAACTCTTACAGCCATGCATCATAAAAGATATACATTCACTTTATATAAATAAATGAAGGATCATCTCTAACATATTTTAGTTTCATTACTCAGCCATCTTAACCACCTATTCACATAGCATCTGCTGTATATAACCCACAACCTATTGACAGACTTCCCATTTCACACTGTCTGATCCCCTTCATGGGATCCTGGAGGCTTCCAATTAAAAATTTCAGCTAATTGTGATCTAAAACATACTTCAAGGCACACAATGTTGGAATTTAGTATATAATGTGTGTTCAGACAGTGCATCTCTGTCTATATAAAGCTTTCAAGACTGAGAGTCAACCCCTCTGGTCTGTCTAGTGCAAACCTACAAAGCATCAAAGACTGTCTGCAAACTGATGCTAGAACATCCCAGAAGTATAGCACCCCTGTAACCACATAACAACCAGACAGTTGTAAAACATCAACCCAAACACGTTTACAGGAACCGCCTAGCAGTGCCCTGCCAACAGTCTACCATCAAACAACCACAAGCCTATATAACCAATCACCAAAAAACCAAAAACCAATTTCAACTATAGCAATAAATTAATAACCTGTAACCACCTGGCAACATGTTAGGTAGGACCGTACATAACCTATATGGCACCCATATAGCAATGCTTTAGCAAGACCCGAGCAAACAACCAGTCAAAGTAACTTTTGGTTGATCAGACACAATAACATCTTATCACATGACAGTTACATGAGGACGTCAACAGCCTGATAGACCATTATTGACTCTTTTCCAGTTTACGTAGCAAACATTTGTGGCAAAAACTAAAGCTTAGCTCGGCCTCTGACACCTGCCCATCATTACTGATGTTCAGGAACGTTCTGTGGGATTAGTATTGATCATCACAACACCACATTCCCAATTATGAGAAAAAGAAAGAGAGAAAGAAAGCCAACAGACATTGAAGATGGTCTGATTTTACCAGATCAGTTATTATTCTATTTAACTGAACCAGTCACAGGTAGAAAGTGAAGAGGCAATGGTGGAACTGTGTGTGTGCTTCTCTGTGTGTGTTCCATATCCCTGGCTGTCTCTGTCTCTTAGTGTTATCATTATCAAAGTAAATTGCAGCTCCTGTGTGCCAGATAGAGAATACAGTATTTCCATTTCTGATTCTGCGTTGTCGCTTCCCTCTCTGCCTCTGCAGCTACATACCATAATCACAACACTGTCACAACACATCACATACACAATGGATCAGGATCACAATGGACCTACAACTCTGAAGTTTTAAATTTCTTTCAGTTTGTATTGGTGTTTATATATATATATATATATATATATATATATTCATATATGCATAAATAGCGATTTCAGAGTGATTTCAGAATTAGCGCTTATAATTAGTGTTTAAATTATATCTGTGTTAAAAACACAATACATGTGCAGACTGAGAGCCAGGCCTCAGTCAGTCATCAGCATTAAGGCTAATTTCCGCTTATTATGAACACAGAAAAATTCGTTATTCGTTTCACTGTCTGTGTATTTCCATTCATCCATTACCTGCATGGCTTTTTAAGTAACATAACCACTAGAGGGCAGTTCAGGGTCAACCCTTTTTGACCACAACAAACATGGCGATGGTGATGGATGTTGTAGAAAAAAACACATTTGTACCCAACAGTCTGAAATTCCTTACCAACTCACATAACATCTCCTTGAAAAGTTCTGCCATTTTAATTTTTTTATTTATTTATTTATTTATTTTTTTTCAGTTTCTTTGTCACGGCTCTTGTTTGATATGTTGCCCTTATGATTGCCAGCGGCTCTATTTTGTTTGTACACAAATGTGCCCAAATACAGGCATAAACAAATCAGTATACATATCTAACAATGGGAATAAAAGAGATTTAAGACCTCATTAATGCTCTTGAGGGTGAATAGTAACAAATCAATGACAGTTTCCAAAATCTGGACGCTGATATAACAACAGATCAGTGTTCATGGTTTAGGATTGGCATTTAGATGAGTCCCTTTACTTGCATTTACTTGCATCTACCCTTTAAAAACATACATCTACAATGCTGTACATCTCAATTAATTTCAAACACAAACATATACACAAAAAATACATGAAATCCACGTTTGAACTTCGTTTTCTTGTGTAACTAACATTACACAAGAAGCGTAATGAGAAACAATAACACTGGGAAAAGAAGGAAGGGAAGTGAGAGAGAGCAGGTAGAGTTAGATAGCAGAGAGCTGACATCGTCCATATTTGATGCATCCAGTCAAAGGTAATTAGCCTCTGTGTGTGTGTGTGTGTGTGTGTGTAAGTACATCTCCATGTGTGTGTTTGAGTGATTATATGTCTGGGTGACTGCATGCATGTGTGAGAGAGAGAGAGAGAGAGAGAGAGAGAGAGAGAGAGAGAGAGGCAGATTATCTGTGTCAGTGGCCATTTGCTCACAACTGGCGCCACATTGGAGAAAGCCAGAGGCAGAGAGCATCATGGGTAAATGAGCACACGCTGCCTGGCGCTCTCTACACAGCGGGCCGAGAGAGAAAGCTAGAGAGAGAGAAATTGCATGCCAGATGACCTGTCTCCTCCGGTGTACGCTAGTGTTTCACTAATTCTCTGCAGACACACACACACACACACACACACACAAACACACCATCATGCCATAACCTAACAAAGCAACAAAGCAGTCAATCTAAAGTTGATAGCAAGAAAGAATTATATTGCAGAATAATAACACACACACACACACACACACACAGTCAGTCAGTTTGCACTGTACCTGTTAGCCTGGAGTTGGTATATGGAGGTGAGAGGCTGTCATGTGATGCCATGTACTGTGACCCATCAGCGTAACTCTGGACACACAGACAGAAATATGAGGTGAAGTATCATATTCCCTTCATCAGTTTGTTATTACTCATAAAAACAGCAGTAGTCATGATAATGAGGTTAATAGTAATAGTCTCTAGTCTATTAGTATGTGGTCCTGTGTGTGTCACTTATGATGATGTTATCATATACACATATATATGTGGATGGATGAGTCAACCACTGTTTGTTTCCTGTGTGAAAAGTTTTGTTTTGTTGACATGGCTCTTCTACAACCAAACATATGACAACAACAACAACAATCCTCTAATCTTAAAGGAGAAATTATTTCAGCAGTTAGTTATCCTGACCAAAGTGAAAGTGAAAGCAACCTGTATGGTCCTTTAATTTAGAGAACTTGCTGTACATTCGAAAATATGTCGATCTTTTTAACACACATACTACTTTCTCATAAAAAGTCTCTAAATCTGTGTGTGTGTGAATTAGTAGAGACTGTGGAGGTCACATATCCTGTGGAATACAAGTGCATCAAAAATATTTCAGCATCAACATCAACAGTTTAACTGTTACACAGTAGTTGCTGCACGACACAGATGTAAATGTAACAGTTACACTACTGGTGACACCACAATGTGGCTGGAGTGTATTTCATTATATTAATAGTATAATCGTTATTGTTTTTAAAATTTGTTACCTTAGAAGAGCGACTTCCACTCGCCCATGATCCTCCACTTGTCCTCTCCTCCATATCTGTATAAATAAATAAAGATAGATAAAGATTAATAATATAGAATATATATACAGAGAGAGAATATAGAAATGATAGTTTAGGGTCAAGAAAATGTAAATACGAGATGAAGGTTAGAAAGTTTGGGTAATTACATTGTTAAATCCAAAACCTCCATGTAAAGGTTTATAGAATTCAAAAAGACAAAAATAAACATTATAATATGTTTAATCACATATTGAAACTGGACTTAAAGCCTCTCAAAGACCTTTGATATTCATTGCCACTCTGGATTGAGATGTTATGTTAGAAAAGTCACTCAGGAAAGTCACACGTTTTCCCCCTAAAGTCCAGATTCTATGGCTAGTGTGAGTGCAAGTGATCTGTCTTGAGTACAGTACATTTCCCTGGCCCGGTAGAGTTGGAACAGGTAAACTGGAGCACGGTACACTTGGTCACGCATGTGCACTAAACGCGACGCACGAAACGTAACCATGACATATAAAGCAAGTGACAATCACAACAATCTCAGTGGCACACGGTTCACGTTGGTCAGAGGTAGAGGTGGAGTGTTTGGTACAGATTTGGGCAGAGGACGGCATTCAACAACTGGACAAGACGCAAAAAAAAAATCCTGAAGTTTTTGGCAAAATCCGCAACTGTCTTCTCAGCCGTGGATATCAACGGTCCATTGATCATTGCCGGGACTAAGGGGATATAATAACAGTGTTTTATTGGTTAAATATGAGGAAAAAAAGTGAAGAGACGCTGACATCAGAGACAGAGATGAAGGGATGTATCCTTTTTTTACAACAGGTAGATCAGCTCAACACAGCTCTCATTTATAGTATGGACACACACATACACACACACAGGGAGAGAAAGAAAGACATACACTCAGTCGTCTCATGTATTGTAATGCACAAATCTCTCTTCAATAGAGTCTCCATTGTGTCACGGTGTATAGTGAGCAGCTTACATTCATTGTTGAGTCATTTGGAATGTCAGCTTATCTGTGAGTGTGTGTGTGTGTATGTGTGTGTTTTCACAAGAGAATTGAACTGTTTCTGCTGTTCCAAAAAGCCTTTTGGAGTCAAACCAAAAATACAATCTCAAAAAAAGTACCTTTGGGCTACCTGTTTGTAGATAAGAACAGAAAACAACAGAATTTATACAGGTTTAGTGAAGATTACATGAAAGCAATTGATGGTGAGTTGGATTTCAGGAGCATAGTCTGTGTTTGTAGAGCAATAACACACATTCAGCATCAACTGATCTGGATCGTTGTAGATGTATGGAAATCATTTAACATACGTAAAAAAATATGTATGTAAGAGAACAAGAAAAGACCAGATAAAGAAATCTCGTTTGGATGGAGAGAATAGATACTCAATGAGCAGCTCGACTGTTTTAAACTAAACAAACTAATTCAAAATTCAAAACCGCTAATTTGATTTAATGGATTTGAGGTTTCAACACTTGAACTAGAAGCTTTAGATATATTATTCATTACCAGTAGGATCAGTTAAATTTAGGGAACACACTTGATTATTCAGGTTTAAGGAGACGACGTTTGATCAGATGGTCCACATGCAGCAGAAGTGGAAGTGGAGAGGATGAGGAAGGCAGCAATTAAAGAAAGCATCCTGCTGTATTGAAAAGTAAGAGGGAGGGAAAGATTGGAAGAGAGAGAGGAGGGGAAAAGGAGGTGAGGAAAATACATGTCGGTGTGGCGGAGTTTAAAGATGTGGTGGAGGAGGAGAGATGGAGGAGAGAAGGAGGTGTCCATGTGTCCTGCACCTGATAAGGCCTCCGATTGAGGGCTATAAATTACACCAGAGAGAGAGAGAGAGAGAAAATTTACACACACGGAAGAAAACACACTCTAAAAAGCACACATACCTCTCTCTCTCACACACACACACGCACACTCACCCAAACACACACACGCTTAAACCTACACCCACAAGCACACACAGTGCAGGTTATCTATCATCAGTTAATGAACTTAGACTGACAGACAGCTCCATGTCTCTCACACTGATCTTATTAAGACCTGCCTGACACAAAACAGACTCCTATTAATACAGTTAGCGTCTTTTGTGTGTGTGTGTGTGTGTGTGTGTGTGTGTGTGTACGCGTGTGCGGGTGCGTGCATGCTCGCATATGTGATCACTGAGGACAAAAACAGGCCTGTACCGAAATATGACCATTGAGCTGCTCTTTGGATAATCTAAAATGAGAAATTTGTTTGTGTTTGATGATGAGGTGAGCAGCAGACTTAGCAAAACATTTGATATCATCCATATCGTTGCCTTTGGTGATATTAATATTGCTCATGTTCATATCTCTACAATGATAGATTGTTCAGCCCTTTTTCTTTCTTTTTTTTTTTTTTTTTTTAAATGTGATTGCCAAAATACATAACCCGCCTCTGTTTCAATTGCTTTTCACTTTGTGATGCATAAGGGAAAATCCCCAGACTCAGTCATCTTTTGATGCTCATACTTGCTCATTACAATTATGAGATGACATTGCACATTTATATAGATTGCCTCAACAGAGCACTCTCCATGATCAGCTGGTGAATTTAAAAGATTATCTTTTGAATTCATGTTAAAATAACGTATTTGTTGCCAGACACTCTCCTCTGGTTGTCTCTGACCACACCACAGCTAAGCGCATCTTTTCAAGTGGACTCAGCTTCACTGTTTGGTCTGCTTCAGAGTTCAATTAACAGTTTTCACACTTGTCACAGCAACCTAACGGACATGCACTGTACTGGCAAGTTACCAAAGTCAGTCTGAAAGTTAGAAATTAAATCTACTTAAATAGTTACCTGTTACACACATACACTGTGAGGGTTGATCTCACCAAATACGCAAGGTAGACAACTGAAGGTCTTTATAAAACACACACACATATGCACACACACATAATGATGATAGTAATAAATGATATCTGATTGACAGAAATGAGGACAGACAGTCATGCTGTGAGAACATCAAGCGTGTGTGTGCACACCTGTGTGAGCTCTACAGCCCCACTGTTCTTATCTGGTCTCCAACCAAACCCTATAATTAACTGGCCTGCCCCATCCCCCAACATACACACATCAAACAGTGTGTGGTGATGTTGTCATCAGATCTGTTTAGATCTGTTTACTTGGGCCAAATCTTTTATTTATTTATTTATTTTGAAAGAAAATCATCATCAGAAATTAGCATACGTATGTTCCTCGCTCTATATAAAGATTCATAGAGACACGGCGGTTATATATATATATATTCATTTTAGTTTTATATAAATTAAGAGTGACTTTGGTGGTTTTCTATCCTTCATACGTATCAACTGACTCTTTCTCTGCCAACTCAGTGTGCTCACATAGTTTTACACCTTCCTAAATGAGAACATCTCAGACACTACATTTCCCATGGTAACATGTGCAGCTATAATGAGTTTTAACAGTTTTGGAAGAAAACATTTTTCAAATATTACTTGAAATACGAGATCTCTAACTTCAAGCAGCAATCAAATCAAACTTTGTGATATCTGTAAATTTATGTGTAAATGTCCTGTTAGTCTGGAACAAATGGTCCCGGCTATTGAGCTGCACTTTCTCCCTCCTGTATTAACGTAATGTGATTACTTATTTCAGTGATAGGTAATGAAGGGGATTACAAGTCTGAATTCAGTAATTACAATGAGTGCAGGCACTGAAACTAAGCCAGCGACTGGAAGGTCAGTAAGACATCAGAAATAGAGCCATTAGTTTGTTAAAATGCAGTGCCTTGTTTTCTATTTCTAACACCTGATATTAAAATGTATGGGTTGTGTATGGGTTTGATGAATTTGGAGGTTCATTCAATGAAGAAGACAAAGCAAAGTGAAAAGTATTATGATGTATTGTGAATTAAAGCACTTTACTTTCATATAACTTGCTGCCTGAACCTGCCAGCCACTTCCACAATCCATATGACCCAAAGACCCAAAGAATCTGTCAGTAGTTTCCTGGTGTTCAACAAGATCAGCATTCGTACCGTAACAACCACAAAACCGATTATATAGAATATAGAATATCAGCTTACACATCAAAGTTATTCTTGCCAATAATTCAGCATTATTTAGGTTCTACTGATTTTTGAGTAACATTTCAACTCCCACTTCAACTTTCTTTCAGCAATTCAATTTCAACTGCCCCTTTCATTGCTTTCAGCACATTTTTTAGCAGCCACTTCAGTTTAATTTAGTAATTCATTTTAGCTGCTAGCTGCTACACCCTATTACAGATCATCTTTTAGCTGTGCCCCTCATGTAATTCAGTTATTTATCTTTAACTGACACTTCAGCTTCTTTCAGTAAATCCATTTCAGCTTCACACTTTAACTTTATTAAGTGTTTGTGTTCAACGTGAATCCTCAGATTATTTCCCTCAGTAAATCTGTTACAGACAGTAGACAGTATATATTGTGGTATACTTTGGTATGTAAATTTCAATATAACCATTTCTGAATGGGTACCATATGCCCATAGCAAAGGCTTTCTAGCAGGAAGTTGTTTTCTAAACTATTAATCAACATAAAATAGTCAAGAATGTTACTTCAATAAAATTTATTGTGCAAAACTGCAATTATAGGAAACATTATAGAAAACTTTGCAAGTAACTTAACTTCCAAGCATATAAAATTAGAACAAGGCAATGTAAATTTTAAAATGAAACATCACTAGTGTCCAAAGCACTGTTTTCTCCCTCACTTTTCTTAAGTAATACAAAATATAAACATGCAGATATATAAATGATAAATATCTGAAGCATAACTCAGCCTTTATGCTTCGACTGTGTACTGCGTGGCTGGTTGGATCGATGCAGCCGTGAACTCTTTCAAAGTTCTCAGTCGGCTGGTGGGTGTCGGAAAGCAGTTCACCACCAGAACAGTAGGGGGCGATACATTTCTTTCTGTTATGATTATCGACTACCTCTGATTCTTTATTTACCGGCCTCATTCCTCCACACACAACGATCAATGGAGACCGAGAGAAGACGATTGTTGGAACTGGAACTGATTGACATTGAACAACAAATTGTTTATTGTAAATGTTGAGACGAGAACTAAAGAGGAGACACGTGTTGATGTTGTTATTGTTGTGGAAGGAACAGAAACCGGCAAAGCAAGATTCCAGAAATGAGGTAATTCTGCTGGACCAATCAAAGCCATGCGTTCTTCATACACTCTCCGTCGTTTTAACAGATAGTTGAAAAATTTGGGGAGATGCACGTCAGCCCTAGGAGAGGGTCAGTTGGGCAGTTTATACCTCCCACCCCTACAACAGGTACAACTTCACTTCTTCACTCCGATCAAAACTCACACTCTATGCTTTAAAACATCCCCTCAGAAACCCAAACCAGTTTTCCTGAAGCGTTGATGCTGAACACATGGTAAACCTTCAGCAAAGCAGAGACAAAGAGAAGCACACACACTCTGACATTGCTATCTACATGTCAAATAAACCAAATGACAGCAACAGGACAAATTACCAAGCAGAATGGAGGAGACAAAAGACAACAGTGAAGGCAAAAAGTTGTGTATAAAAGCGAAATGTGTCAAATATTACACTTTATTTTAAAGGATAACGTACAAGATGACTCAATCATTTATGTAATGCAACAACAAGCTTCTTGTATTGTGACTGGACTACATTCATGTTATTATCCTGGGCAATCACACGCACATGCATGCACGCACAAAATGAAAAGATAAGAATTAAGAGTCAGATTATGACTGTATCTTCTCCTTTTAAGCTGCTTAAACTGTCTAACACCATCAATCCCTATTTGAGTGTGTGTGCGCGCGCGCACATGTGTGTGTGCGCGCTCACAAGCACAGGAGGAAATGATGTAATAATCACATTCAGGAAGTCAACCACGTCCTGTTTTGTTACATGATTCCTGCTCTCCGCTCTTATAGGATTCCCTTCTCTTCCACCCTCATTTCCCTCTTTTCTGTCCTCCTCCCTGTTTCTCCCTTCCTTCTGCTCTTTCTCTTCCTCCTTTTTCAACCTGTGCCCTCGGCCTATTTCCAGACTACAATTTATTGGACTAGATAATATATTAAAGAAACTTGTCTCCTCCATTCTTCTGATTTTAGATAAGATGTAGATGAAGGTATATTCTCTTCTTCTTCAGTTCTTCAGTGGTTTGCCTTCTATCTGAGAAGTAGAACCCTCCAAGACAGAATAGGGAACTGTCCACCACTCCCCATGTCTGTCTTTCAAAAATCTTAATATTCTCTACCACTATGTGGATGATACACACGTTTACCTACAAGTCAAACCTACAAATGCTCAATGACAAATGTTTTTTAACTGTCTAGATAAAATCAATCACCGGGCAGAGAGGAACTTGCTAGCCACTAGCTTTGGCATCTTCACAAATTAAGGATGAAGTTAAGAATTTTGTCTTCATAAAAAGTGAATCACAGAAAGACCTGGACACAGTCAAACACATTTTATCACATCGCTGCTCGTCACATCTCACATCTACCATTTCCCAACAACAATTGGTCTAATCTACAGCTTCTAGACTGTTTCATAAAAAATAAATCATGTCATCCCTGTCCTGGCAGCTGCATTGTTACCACTCATGTGTAGAATCAATACTTTTTGTCTATAAAGACTTAGACAAATATTCTTAGTAGAAGTTCTGCAATATACATTAGAGATATTTTTATTGAATATTTTGGTGCCTGCCAAGTCGTCTTCACAAGTCCCTCACCGCACCTCAAAACCAATGATGACCAGGTTTTTTCTATTGCTTCCCCAGGCTCTGGAACAGTCTACCGTCTCACACTGAGCCCTAAAAACACGACTGACAATTTTAAATCAACTTAAGCACCTACCTTCATTATCTTGTTTTCAGTTCAGGCTAAGGCTGCCTCATTATTGCCTCATTATTTCTGACAGTATCTTAATTTTTATCTTTATTTTATTGCTTTTATTCAGTTTCTTTTAAACCTACATTTATATAAGAAAATGCATCAACACATGTATCATCAAAAAACATAATTTCTGTCCAGATTTTATTTTCTATTATTTATTTTTGTTAGATATTTTTTGCTCTATCATCCCCCCTCTTTCTTTTCCCTTTTCTCTCTCTCCGCTATCTCCTCCTAACTTTATTCTTTCCTTCTTCTTTAAATTCCACTTTTCTTTCCCTTTCGTACATTCTATATTTATTCAAGTTTTTTTTTCTGCATTCTTTGCATCGACATTTCCTTCTTTCTTTTATTCCTGTTCTTGTTTTCTCTCCTCTCTTCTTCCCTTTTTCTCCTCCCACTCATCATACTTTATCTCTCGCTCTGTCACCTCTCATCTGTCACTTCAGTCATTTCCACTTCCACTTCCTACCACTCTTCCCTTTCCAACCTCCAGTGTTTCTGGTTTAACTCCCACTCTGCCTGAGGAGCCAGTGAGCAAGGCACATCAGAAGACGGTGCTCCCTGTGGAACCCACAAAGCTTCTCTTTCCATCTCTTTGGGTATGAACCTGTCATCGAGAGGACAGTTGGAGTTGAGGATGGAGATGTCACAGGGATTGACAACTTGTTACCATAGAAACGGGGAGAGAGAACAGGAATGACCACGATCGAGGCTGCAACGGAACAAAAATCTTGGATCTGATGCAACAAAGCAATAGGTTTGTGTGGATAAGGACAGGCTTCATCTATATTTAATGGATTTTTACTGATTATAAATTTGATGTTTTTAGAAAAGGTTTGGTTGTTCAACATCTCCAAATTTCACTTAAACTTACTTTAACTGAGGACAAGGACAAAAACTTTCTAAAGCTGTGAACCTGGGTGCATTACATGCATGTGCTGTTATCTCTACA
Organism: Polydactylus sextarius; assembly: GCA_016801845.1. NCBI lineage: Eukaryota > Metazoa > Chordata > Actinopteri > Polynemidae > Polydactylus > Polydactylus sextarius. The sequence continues at coordinate 14,765,498 of CM028922.1, read as the reverse complement.
GCATGACCACTCTGTGAAGAAAAACTTATCAAAAAGTGATTTAAAATTACAAATTTCTGATCATAACCAGAATATGAATATTTAATATTAATAGGAGTAAATACAGGGACCGAATGTCAAATGTGATTATCCACATTGTGAATCCAGTTGTAGATTACTCTACACTACTACCACAATCACACAGTACCTCTATACCAGCACTCAACTATAGTCAATCACACACCAATTGCAACAGTTTGGGGTTGGGACATGATGACATGCATACAGGAGGAGCCAGGAATCAAAAAACCAACTTGCTGATTAATGGACGACCCATTCTACCTCCTGAGCTGCTTCCTATGTGTGCACACCTTTTCCCAAACTCATGTCATAACTCTGAACTTAGTAGAAACCATGCAGTGTCCAAAAACTGAATATGGACTGGAATACATAGAGGAAAACATGATTCTAATCAACTATAAGCAGATAACTCTCCCTAATCTTAACCAAATACTGAGAACAACTGAACATAACCATAAAAGATTCTATCATGTATGTATTCTTGATGGATGGAGGGACGGATGGACAGACAGACAGATAGATAGATTTTGTAGACAGATGTAACAGTGAAAAGATCTATACAAACATAATGTCTTATCTCATAATTTCTTATTGTCACAGTTACAAAACTGTCAGATATTTAAAGTTAGGTCTCATAGACGGATTCAACTTTGTCACCAGTGTAAAGAAATACCTCATAACCCCAACTCTATCAAAATCTGATGTCACCTGTGACCATGCATGCTTCTATTTACACCAAAACACATTTGGCAAAGCAAATGTGTACCTGCCTTGTAAATGCCTGTGGTTTTCAAAAAAAAAAAAAAAAAAACTTTAAAGCTACTTAAGGAGAAATTTAAGATGGAAATCAGGGTTCAACAGGTTAATGACAAGAATTTCATTCATGTTTCTGTCTCACCCAGGCAGTATGTTTGTGTGTCTGTCTGTAACTTATTCCTGCTCATGTATGGGCACACGCACACACACACACACACACACACACACACACACACACACACACACACACACACACTCACACACAGAAGCCAGCCTTTCCTGTCATTAGGCAGCAGAGCCATTCTATAATTAGAACATCTGGACCCAAGTAAGTTTAGTGCCAGTGCCCTCACTCACTTTTCCATAAGTATGCAAACACACATAAAGACACACAAACATGTGCACCAGTCACAGTAACCAACACATGTATGCAAAGTAAAAAGAAAAAAAAAAATGAAAAAAATGTACATGCTTTATATTTCAATCACTTGTGTCCTTTTGTTTCCATTTTTTATTGCTTTTTTCTCTTGTTTTTTTTTTTTTTTTCTTTCAAAAAAGCACATTAAAGCGAGAAAACAAACAACAGCTTGGAGAGCTAATGGCACGCTAAATGAAGAGAGAGAGTAGCTCATGTAAACAGATAGAGAGAGAGAGAGAGAGAAAGGAGGGGGAGACAGAAAAAGTAAGAGAGAAAAAACATTAGCAAGTTCAAACATGGCTTTCTCGAATCAGCCGTGTTGTGTGTGTTTTAAAGACAGCCGAGCTCAGAGCCTACAGATGCCTTTCCAAAAAGAGAGATTAATATTGATAATAAGAAGGCCGGCCCTTTTTGTTTTGTTTTGTTTTTTTTTTTTTTTTTTTTTTTTCCATCTCTGTGGTGGAGGAAGAATAAGCGGTGCAGGCGATTCCTTTGACAAAACCCCTCGTCCCTCCACACAGGCCCATGTGAAGCCGAGCCAACTGTGGCTTAGATCTCTACACACCATCACAACCGGAGGAACAAAAGGAAAAAAAAAAAAAAAAAAAAAAAAGAGGAAAAGAAAAGTCTGTGTGCACACTGGTCCGAAGCTAAAAAGCAGCAGCGTTAGCAAAACTTTTTTAAAGTGTAAGTGAGAACAATGCAGATGAAGGCAAAGAGCCAAGGGCTGGCTGGAAATAACTTATGCACGGGGAATAAAAGGAAACTGGGTTTATTGAAGTGGTTACTGATTTAATAGTGACATGATTGTGGAGTATTAACTGGAACATTTCACATTTTAGTAGCTGGAACTTATCAAAACTGTTGCAGCCTTCTAGAATTGCAACTTTGTGTGTTATTGATTTTAACGATGCCGTCATTTGTCACTGAAATACTACAGACTGCCTTAACATCATCACACTCCATATCCAAATTACAATGTTTATTTTTCTTAATTGTTTCTATGTAAAACCTCAGTCAAGACTAAATTATGAAAAAGTGAACTGTTTTCACCTGAAAGTCACATTCGGTCAAACTTCTTGTAAATGTATTGATGGATAACTTGTTAGTGATGCTGCATCCAAACAAATATACAAGTGTTATTTTTTTTATATTTACAAGCATCGACCCTGTTCACACTATGTAAAAGTGTCTCCATTTGCCAGTTCATAAATCAGACTGGATTCTCAACCAATGACTGCACTGATCCAGGATCAGATAAGCATATTCTGCATGAGTATATGTGGTGATTTACTGTTGCTTGTAAATGACAGGTAGACACACGGCTAACTTCAGTTGATGCAACCCTTACCCAAGCTACACGTGCCTTTACAAGTTTTTTATATCCAGATGTAATCCAGATGTGATCTAATACAGATTTGTTTACACGGCTTGCTTCTCCATTGGCCAGATCACAAATCAGATTGTGGTCTGTCTTGCTTTTGGCTTGGACCTGTCCAGTCTCCCTCTTTAAAACTTCCAAAATGCCAAAACAAGAATAACTTCTGTACTGTAAAACACGAGAAAGCTAGCTAACAGTTATCAAACGAACACAAACATGAAGACGCCTCAACAGGATCATCCTTAAACCAATCGAAACATTCATCATCTACATGGACTCTAACTTTCACTCCCATTCAGTTTCTGAAGTGATCAGATGTACAGTTCAGAATCATGTTAAACCATCTTTATAACAGCTTGTTCTTCCATTCTTTCTTGAACGGACAGATACATATACATAACGCTGTTGATAAAATCAGAAATTGGGTACAAAAAAATAAAAAAAAACATCACAGTCAAATTGCAACCTGATTATTCAAACCACCTTCACCACAACTGGGGCTACCACTGAGAACACTGAGGTCATGTCCTCCATAGGAACTTAAATAAAAGAGTATTTGCAGACTGTGCAATGAAATCCAAATGCTTTAGATCGACATGTTCGGACATTGTTGTATGTTGTTAAGGTAACTGCATCTGTAAGTGATCTATGGTAGCGTACTTTGATAAAAGCACCTGAAATAATCCTAAAATTACAGGACAATTTGCACAGCTTTACTAAGCTTATGTTTGATCGATTTGATTTGTCTTTAAAAAAACTTCAAACCTTTAAAAATAACACACTCCCTGGAGGAAAACACCTGTGTCATGGAGTATTTTTCTATGAGCTGTTCCTAGTTTCCCCCTGAAGTGAGTCAGTGAACAGTCAGACTGACAGACAGGTGGCCCATGAGGCTGTGAGACAGTCACACCAACACACAGCCAGACAGTTTTCCATGAGTTTTTTTTTTTTTTTTTTTCAAAGTAAGTCTCTGGGTATATTTATGTTTGATACATCAATTAAGGTCTCTTTGTCTGTGAGGAGGTTTTTATGTTTGTTGGCTTTACCAAACTATATCACAGACACCTGCCAGCTTATAGAGCTAATACAAACAGAGGGACAAGTGAGCACAATCACGGAGCGAGAGAGCCGGAAGAGAAGCAGAGAAATTTTAGAAACTGGAGTGAGTCCAGTAGGTTGGATGAAGCGCAGCGAAACGGTCTCTCAACAAGTGCAGTGAGAAAGTAAATCAGGAAACAGTTGTGCCGCATTAAACAAGCTCAGAGATTTGTACCTTGACATCTGCTTTTAATTAGTGGGGAAAAAAAAACAGTGCTCAATCTTGTTTTCTTCATTTCACTTCTTCCCTTCTATCAGTAATGAAAAAGTGGCAGATTTTTACCTTCTATTAACACTAAAGCAGGTCTCTGCCTCCTCTTACTCATGCAACTTTATGCAACAACATTTCAGAATCACAATTACATAACACTATTACATACATGGCCAATGTAAATATTTTCAAAATTCACACCGCCCACAATATCTGCTCCTCACAACTGTGGTCTGGTGAGAGATAAAGGCCCAGGCCCACCCACACAGGTGCTTTCATGGATGCCGGCTGAATAAACCACCGCTGAGGAGTTCTCCTTTGTATTCCTGCATGTGTTACCTAACCATATATACCGTGCACCAATAATAGTTCACCTGATGAAGGTGTGGGCCATCCAGGAATTTACAACAAAGCTAATAAGAGAATGATGATCTGTTCACTCCCACACACTCCTGAGAAGAGCTCTAATTATCCAAAAGAAAACAAAAAAAAGGCAGAGCAACCCTCTGTGTTAAACACTCATGTCAGCATGGTAACACTCTCATGTTTAACAGTTACACTGCTGCTGATTTAAAACTAAAAGTAAAAGTACAAGTTCCTGAAACTGCCCTTAAAAAGCTTCCAGTTGGGAACATATTTACTATGATGATAAACTATCAACAACAATAACGTAACGTAGTCCCAATGCGAATGTTTTCAGGAAAACAGTTAAAACGGCACAGTGTTAACACCGTGTTCACAATGCTGAGAGCACAACATTGTTCATTAAGTGAAACTTTCAGGTTAAATCCGTCATCTGAGCATCACATTGACACTGTACACCCCGAATCACACATTTATCTGATTTCATTAACACTGAAAAAACAACCCTTCCTCATTTCATTCCTCCCCTTCTTGTTCTCCAGCTCCCTCCCTCCTCACCCGCCCCCTCCTTCCTCTACTTCTCCCCCTCCCTCTCCCTTCATCTCTTCCTCCCTCTTTTCACTTTCTTTCTTCTTCCCTTTTATCTTCCGCCTCTCCTCGCTCTTTCATGGCGTCCTGTCGTCAAGTGTAAACATGACTGAGCGCCGAGCTAGAGGGGTTCGACTCCTATCAGCTCTTCCCCTGCTCTTGTCCTCCAGTCACGCCCCTCCCGCTGATACCGCCACGAGAACGGCAAGAATCACTCCAAAAAGAGAAATCAGTCGCTGGAAAATGTGACAACTGCCTTTATGAAACAAACACCAGTGAGAAAACTAAAGAGGATCTGATGATTTTATTTATTTTATTTTAGTTTTTAAAAAAAAAAAAAAGAAAATAGTGAACATTTCCATCAAAACCTTCACAAAGTGAGACCGCTGATTTTAAGATCAAACGTCACTGAAAAGTATTTAAAATCACACTTTTAATTTGATAGGACATAAACGTTACATTTCACTCTCTGCTCTCTCATCAACCAGCCTCACTGACACAGGTCACATACTGTACCTCAACCCAACTCATGAATGTTCCACGACTCTAAATGTCTATTATTGTTATACAGCCACAAAGATGTGATGTTCTTCTAGTTACTATATTGATATAATTTGAAGGACTTGTTACCTAAGTGGCCAAAACCACATTATTATAGCTTGAATTCTGATTGAAATCATTAACAATGTATACATTTTTTTCTTAAATACGTTTAACCTTCAGTGGTTTGTATTTGTTCTAGATTTTCTACTTCTTGCACCCAATTTTGATGAATAAGAATAGATGAGGCTTATTGTGTTGTTTTATTTCTAACATTGATAGAATATACAGATTTTGCCTGTAGCATTGCATACGCATAGAAATTCACATTATGATTCATATCAGTCAGTTCCCTCCGTGGGCTCTTATTTAATTTGGTAACTATCATTTCTTCACCTTCCTACAGTGTAGTTTTCTTTAATCATTCCAGTAATGTTGTACTCCAGATATTCCAAGCATTTCCACTCACTGCAAACTTCACCATTACCTTTTTCAGAAAGTTATTGCATATCGGTTACCAGGTAACAACCAAGATGTAAAAAATACCTATTCTGTCCCATTCATATAGTTTCAATACTGTTTCAACTTTACACCTTAAAACAAAGAAGTAGGTTATTTTGACAAAATGTGAAGGTTTGTCCTGTTTCTGTATATAGCGTCGTATCTCAGCGAGTCCTGCTGGACCAGAACAAAAACCACATAGATTTCAAAATGATGCTAAATTGATTTAGCAACTTGATGCTAAATCATCAATATATTGATTGTTCTGTTCAACAGTTTGCTGCCTGTAGATAACAATAGAACTGGAAACTTTAAATCATGTTTGGCCATGAAAATAGACAAACAGGAAAGAATTAAATGGCTAGTGACAGCAAGACTGTGGTAATAAACATAATACTGCAATACTACAAGTGCTACTGATGAGCCAACCACAGGGGATGGCAGGCACCCACTACCCCATCACAACTGTTTGTGGCAATGCCACAACATAGTTTTTTTCTTATTTTCTTAAGGCTACGCCCTCTTGTTTTACACTTCAGCGCGTGTGTATCTAATGTTAAATAAATTCATAATGAAAACAAGAGTTAAGAGCGTAATTTTTCCGCCAATTTGCTATTCACATCCAATGCTGGCTGCCGAGTTTCAGTCTTTTTTCAGACAGAAACAATGGCAGCTGCTCTGGCCGCAAAACCAAATGTAGCTTTGCCAGGAACATTTCTGCTTTCAACAAAATGAAATAGGAGAGCCAGCCAATTTAGACGAGGCGATTTGCAAATCGAATTTGAGGTCTCATCTAGCTACCTAACATCCAGCTATCAAAGTGCAACTGCTCCCCCCAGCACCCAGTCATGGAGCAGTCTTACAAGAGGAAACTGAGGTCAGTAACAACAGTTCAGAGTGGCTGAAGCCTCTGCGTGGGTCGCCCAATAAAAGAAACAACAGTATTACCAATAACTGCCCAATAATTCAGTAGAACTCAAATCAATCAGTTTGCATGAACAACAAAATAGAGCAGCAAGTGGCTCAGACCACTTTTTGCTTTTGACCTGGTTCAGTGTGGTTTAGGAAAAAAAAAAAAGCTGTAATAGCCCAGTTAAAAAAATCTTATTATAGTATTAAAAGCTACTATAAGACCACACACAACATGTTTGTGGTGTTTCCCCATTGACCGATACCAAGCTGAACTCATTTTACAAACTTAATGATAAACAAAATAAATGTCTACCAAGTTTTGTGATAATTTGTCAATTTGTCTTTCACAGTTTGTTTCACGCTGGGGATCATTTTGTGAAACACATGTGGCAGGGTTTCACACACATACACCTCTCTTGGATGGACAGTCACAGAAAAGGTGCACAAACAAAATTTAAAGTCATAAATTATATATTAAATTATATAGAATCAAAAACCACCAGTCACTAGTCACCTGTAAAGTGATTTCTACCTATAAATATGGTTTTAATCATTTGTGAGATGTTATAATATTTGTTTTGTGATGAAACATTTTCCATGTCTGACCGCATTTTCTAAGCTTTAATAATATTCTAAGTTTCCCTGAATTTTCTAACAAATAATGCATCGTACTCTGCTACCACAAAGCATTTTTTCTGTATATAATCCAGTGTATATCTATGGTATATCCATATTGATGATTGAAGCTAAACATATGATATTTTCCTGATTATATCATCACAGACTGAAGGAACAGTGAAGCTGTGCTCCACTAAATGTGCAGAAAAAATGTCCTCCTGCTGCTGCTGTTGCAGTGGTTACCACAGTCTGACATGATGAATTTAGGTGTCATGAATCTTTGCGGTTGGGATGCGATTAAAAATAGCTGCACACTCACACCACATGCACCTGTACAGGAAGAGCCCTGTGCAGTACTTATGTAGCAGTTGGTTTGTGGTGGTGATGGGGAAGTGAGAGTGGAGCTCAGGTAAACCCACTAATAATAGATGACCACTGAAACTAACACAGCATTAGCATCAAACTGTTTCCACATTCACTTAATGTTACTCCACCTGACAAGGATGACGAGGTGACAATAATAAGCGACAACAGACAAGACAACAGTTAAGGAGTCCATCAGTCCATCTGCTCCTCCAGACAAGTTCAAGGCTACGCTGGATTCCTGGATGCAGCTTAGAAGTCTGCAGTCATGCTAACAGCTCAATGAGACCATATTTGGACACAGTAGAGGTTTAAGCTAAAGGCTAACACAAGCATGCTAACATACTCACACTGATAATTTTAACATGTTTAGCTGGTGAGTTGTTCACCATTTTTGCCATCCATCCACCATTTTAACATCCAGCATCAGATAGTTTGATAGGGAAGTACAGGTGAAACCGTTTTGATGACAGTTTCATAACCTCATGTCAGCGATCAGCAGTAAACACACAGTAGAGCTGAAGGTGATGACGTGTGTTTAACTTTGCAGTTATTTGATCATAAATCAAAGTTTTGGACAAAGCAGACCAAGCAGTTCAATGCCAGCTGGGAAATACTAGATGTGTTTTCACTTCCCCATCTTCCTTATTGTTTTAACATCCAATACAGATAAAAAAAAAAAAAAAAAAAAAAAATATCAATCACTCAATCTAATATTTGTTGATCCATTTCACTGAAAACCAATGTGACAACCTCTTGGTGGTACAAGAAAGCCAAGAGACCAATAAAGTCATTATGTTTCATCCTCTGGCGACCATGAAGTCCATGTGACCAGAATTATAAAACATAAATTACGTAGAGATAAATGCCACTGGACGTCCGTGATGCAATAATCACAGTAGACTGCATGGCATCTCAACATCTTGCTCAAGGACACTGTGACAGGAAGAAGATGGATGTTGATGGACACAGAGGGTGAGGCGCAAATCATACCTGTGACCTTCCAGTTCCACAACAGTTTATCTAGCAGCAGGTTACCGGTGACCAGCCTGCCATCTGCACTACGCACACGCTGAGAGGAGGCAGCTTTGGGTGTCTTTTATAATGTTTGTTTTGTTTGATTGTAAATACAATTTACAATCAAATAAACTGGAACTGGAAGCGTATCATAGTCAGTAGATTAACTGGTTATCAAAACCACTGTTGATATTTTTATTGTTTGTCAGTTGAATTCATCAGCTAAACTGAATCAGCGCGCTGCTCAGTTTCTTGTTACAGGCTGTTTATCAAAGGTGACAACCTGCTAATGTACAGATAGAGAAGAAAGAAAGGCTGAGCTTGGTTAACAAACACTCAGCTCTAATTTTGGCTACACACACAAACACACAGAAATTCTAAGTGTCTGAAACTAACATCATTGTTTCTCTTTTCTAGTAATTATTTAGAAGTCTGTCAACAAAGACTTGAGGAGGAGGGAGACTGTGCACCTGGAGAGGCCGTGCACTACATGCAATGTGGACACAAGAACATTCCACCACATGTGACAGCTGATTAATATTCCAGATATTGGGCATTAATCTGCTGCCGTAGCATCCCACACTCTTCTGGTTTCAGGCTTTCCACTGGAGAAATTTGCTCACATTCAGCCACAAGAACATTAGTGAGTTGTTGGATTGTTGTTATTGGTCTTTAGGAAGGAAACAGTATCTGTTTGGACCTGGCTTTGACCATAGAGCAAACCGAGTCAAATATGCAAAATCTAAAAAAACTAAAAAAACTAAAACACAACACGCATATATAGTTTTGATATATACATATATCTATTGTCCCACTGTCTCTATCTGTTCATATTACTGTAAATAAATAAGTTACTCTTATTACTATAATAACAATGTGCTGTGTATTAAATTCAGATTCAGAAATTTGACCAGAAGGACGTTATGATTAAATATGGAGTATTTCAGTGTTTACTGTGTGATTATTAAAAGGTGGCACTGAGAAGACTTTGTACAACCCCCCTCTTTAAAAATGCATATTCTCTGTTTTCTCCCCTGACATGACTGTTACCAACGGCGACCGTTAACGCCGACTGGGGAGAAGTGCATCGTGGGATTCCCACCTGGATGGCACCTCCTTTTCTGGGAACAAGGAGTGAGAAGCCGTTAACAAGTTGGCATGTCTGCATGGGTGCAAGGCTGCAGGGACACACACACACACACACACACACACGGATACACACAATGAGGCACTCACTGACACACAACCAGCGTGACACACACTCCCAGACTGAAACAGTTAAACACCCACGCAGAGCATCACAAACAACATATACACAAGCAGTAGAACACACACACACACACACACACACACACTAAGAGAGAGAGAGAGAGAGAGAGAGAGAGAGAGAGAGATGGCCTGCAGACATTCTTTCAGTCTCTCTACACTTGTTGATTGGATTTCACAGAATTAGGATCCCAGCAGTTTTATAGGTTGTTCATTGACTCAAATATTCGACCGACCACTGAAAAGACTGAGACTCAGAACTGACCCTGAACTGTGTCTCTTCTTCTAGCAAAACACTTGACACCTGTTCATAATTCCTCCTTTGGACTTTGATAAGCGAATCAAACCCTGATCCCTGTAGGTCTGAATGACGATAAGTTTGCACTTCCTGCTCCCTGGCAGCTGCAGTCAGTATGGATTCATTGGGGTTGAAATGAATTCTACAGGAGACTCATCAGAATCAGAGCTGATGTTCATAGAAACGTCTTCATATCCACAGGTATGTGTTTATTTATATCTGCCGCTTTTGATTATTGTTATCTGATTTTTTTTCCCCTTGATCAGTGACCCGTTTCCATATCATCATCATCGTCATCGTCATCATCATCATCATCAACATCATCATCAACATCATCATCATCGTCATCATCATTATTTTGGCTCTGTGTCTTTGTAACAATGTTGTGCGTGTAGTGCGTAGTATTTTGGAGGCATAATTTTACGAGTTGGTCCTTGTTCTGTGGCTACAAGGACGCACATGAACAATATAAACAATGCACATTCCACAGACTCAGGTTCCCACAGCCATAGCGCCAAAAAAGGCAGTGAAGAAGAAGAACAGTACAAGCTGATAAATGCAGCTGTAAATTATTCACAATATACAGCGTATCTGCAAATGAATTAAGAGGAAGGATGCGTATTTAGCAAGTTTGTCAGACAAGACTTAGACAAAGACTTAGTTGTGAAACAATGACTGGAAATATCACTGTTTGTTCACAGAAACATTCTGGTGCTAAATAATAAGTGTGGACCAATTTCAGGTGAAGTACGGTGCTGGAGATTTTCACTAAACTGCTTCATTCATTTAAAGGTGCTACATGCGCGTAGCCAACATTAGCTTTAACAGCTGTTTTACTTTTCAATAAAGTGCAAATGATACAACTTGTTCATCAAACATCACTCCAGGACTCTCCAGTGGTGGAAACAACACAAATGTTTAGTCTCGTCTTTTGCTTCTGTTAAGTTTTGACTACAGCTGAACTGGCCCGTCTTGTCACTTTACAATAATGAGTCTCTGTAGAAGTAGCGCCGCTCAGACGGCGTATTATTACCTCTCGTCTTGTAAAGTTAATGATGGCTGATGCTCCATCACCACCACCACAACCACCTGCTCCTGGCAGGAAACCATGTTCAGCAGCAGAGAAAATTTCGTTAGGGACACAGCTACTGTGCTTAAAGTCAGTAAAGTGACCAACGTGCTCGCTTTACTAATCATCTCACAACCCCACACATTTACTCTGTAAACTGCCAACTAACCTGCTCTAAATCAATAAGTTATTACACTTTTAAAAAGTTTTCTTTACGTGACAAACAATAATGCTAACAATAATAAAGCATAAGTGATCTCTGTTCTTTCTTTCAAAACAGCAGATTTATAGACATATGTAATTTTCACATTACTTTACCTGTGAAAATGACATCTGAAACATGACACCCACCCCCCCGAATGCTCTCATCCTCTCATTCTGTCTGTGGGTCTCACACCCCCGCTGTCTCTCTCTGAATAGTTAATCATGATCTGTTTTTTTGCCTTATTAAGACTTAATGCAGAGAACAACAGCTCTGCTTTAAATCAGAGGCTGCGACTAAAATCAATAAATAAAACCAGCCTCATCGCTGTCTCTCTCACACACTGCAACATTGTGTCCCATGCCTTTCACTAAACCACATTGTGAAGCAACTACAGCTTAACAACCACCAAGATCTATTAAATATTTCATATTTCAGTAGTTTCTAACCCTAACCCTTTACCTTAATATCCACTTCCTCATCTCTTCTGTTATTTCCCCTCCTCTTCTTCCTCCTCTTGTCCACCCTCCTGTCAGTATTTCTGCCCAGTAACATTTAAGTCTAATTGTACTATTCAGCTTAAAATGCATTTGTGGCTTTTTAAAAAAAAAAAAGGAAAAGGAGGAGGGCTTGATATTTATAGTATACTCGAGAGAGGAAGGAAAACCAAGTAAGCTTGTAAAAAGTAAAGTAAAGTGAAAAAAAAGTCCATCACATGTAAAGAGATCTATTCTGTATTTATGAGAACAATAATATTAAACTTTAAAAAGGAATGTAAATAAAGTTTGCGCTGCCAGTTAAATATATAGCTTTTGCAGTGTAATTTATTGATGTATTAGTAATATAAACTATAATAAAATGACAAATAAAAGTCCAGAATGCTGATATATAACTGAAGAGATGAAAATAATTTAAGATATATCAAAGATAGACCCCTGCTTACTTGCACAGCTTACTTTCTGTCTATATAAACAAACCTTTCCTGATGAGAGATGTGTCTGTTATTACTAAATATGTAATTATATATGTATATATGTATCATATGTATGTATTAGATGTGACATCATCAAATGAGCCGTCAGAAATCTAATATTTATCTACAAAAAGCAGACTGTTTCTTACTTTCAAACATCTTTCAAACTCCATACATCAAGTTAGTTTACTCTGCCTTGTCTGATTTGTCTTTAGGTTTAAAAAATTACTTATTTTATGTATTTGTTTTAACAATATAGTCCTGGCTTTATGCCAAATGTATGAATTTCATTGTCTTCCCTACACAGGCACAATTAGACACATGAAACAATGTTCCAGTGGTGTAATACGAAAACATCCCCACACTCGGAGGAAAACGCAGTTCAGTCTGTTTGAGTCTGCAGAGAGAATCGGTAGCCGCCTCAGCAGAGTGAGAATGCAGCTTGTTAAGGAAACAGGTGAACGTTTTTGGTGCTAATTTGCTCCAGTTTGTTTGTCATCAGGCCAATTTGTATTGTTGCAAACCAAACGCCACATCCTATCACAGACGAGATTCATAAAGTGTGGCTGAAAACAGCGGCAATCCAATTAATTCACACTTAACATGCCGCACATGTGTGTAAGAGTTTTTCATCCTCTGAGAGCCTGCTGTTATTTTGCTGGGCTGCAGTTATTTTAAAAATATCCACAGCGAGAAAAAGTTCTGCCGAAATAATCCCAAGACAGTGTTTTGTCGCTGCGATTGCTGGTAAAACAGTGATGTGCAGAGGTATGAGGCAAGCTGAGAACACAGTCTGGGTCCCAGTCCTCCCATTAATCCCAGTAAACAGCAGCCCTCAGGGGTATTTGTTCTGGCTTTTATGGGATGGTTACCAGTGTGCACACAGTTTAAAAGGAATTTTATGAAATTTTGTACATAAGTTAGAAAAAAGAAAGAATAAATGAGTATGAAAAAAAAGTCTCCAGCTGTAATATTTCCAATTGTACTTGCACTGATATTTTATTTCTGCCTATGTCCTTCCTCTTTATACTTTCAATTGAAACTCAGACTGACCTATTCAGTTCAAATCCCTTTTTTTCTCTCCACCCTGGCCTACTTGCCTACTTGGCACACACTTCAGAGTATTTGCATTTGCATGTAGCAGCACATTAGCAGTTACCTGCAGCTGCACCTGTTAGATAGATAGATAGATAGATAGATAGATAGATAGATAGATAGATAGATAGATAGATAGATAGATAGATAGATAGATAGATAGATAGATAGATAGATAGATAGATAGATAGATAGATAGATAGATAGATAGATAGATAGATAGATAGGTAGGTAGGTAGGTAGGTAGATAGATAGAAGCCAAACTTCCACAAAATTAATCCATCCATCTATTATCTACATTGTTTATGCCGTTGGTGGACATGCTGGCGTCTACAACCAATCACAGCTGACTGTGAGGGTGAGGTATACCCAACATCATACAACAAGCAAACATCCACACAAACACATTCACACCTATGAAACTATATGTGGTGGGGTCTCATGTCTGACTTTTTGTCTGACAAACATTTAGTGAGCGAAACCACACAAACCACGTCATAAAACGACAAACAAAAACACATTGACCTCGGTGAATGAGAATGTGAAAACAGAAGTTAACAAAAGTCAGACAGACAGACAGATAGAGAGATAGATAGACAGACAACTATTGATTCCAAAGATTATAAAGATTATGATTATGTATGTTAATGCAGCTTTTGTACTATATTCGTTTTTTAACATGGCAAGTTCTACAAACACTACCAAAAGAAGTGTAAATTACTGTTTATTAATTTTGTGTTGAGTAAACCTTCACTCTGGGCTTCTTGGTTTTTATTTACGCCTATAAAACGATTATTAACATGTTCTAAAGCTCATAAACACTCCCGCTCTTATTGAGAAAGGTCTTATTGAGAAAAGGAATCTGAATCTATATCCATACATTCAAGTTTCCAAACAGTCCTTCTGGTCATGCAGGAGCAGTGCAGAGTGCATGCTACACTCCAGGGGGGAGGAGGTAGGTTTACAATAAGTACAAGTGTATTGGCAAGGTCTGTCATACAGGCAAGGAATGGTTAGTTAATCAAACACAGACTTGCACATGCACTCCAACACCCTCCAACACACATAAATGCATAAACACACACGTACATACTACACACACATTCATGCATGCACACACACACACACACACACACACACCAGGGACTCCAGAGGTTTCAGGGACCAGATGTCAGAAGGGCAGATCGTGACACTGGACTAAGAACAGACCTCACAGGCCTGTGTGTGTGTGTGTGTGTGTGTGTGTGTGTGTGTGTCTGGAGTCAAAAGCCGCACTATATAACTACATTGATCTCAAGGAAACACCCACACCCACCCACACACACACACACACACACACACACACACACGTGCGCACGCGCACACACACACACATACACGCACACACACACGTGCGCTCATGCACACACACACACACACACCAAAGTGAAGGCTTCCCTTTTGAAAACCACATAATACATGTCTGGGCACGCAGGAAGGAGAGTTCTGCTGCTCTCTCTAAACACATTAAAGCACGTCAGTGTGTGTGTGTGTGTGTGTGTGTGTGTGTATGTGTGTGTGAGAGAGAGAGAGTGAGTGTGTGTGTATTTGGATGTTCAAAATGACAACAACAGCAATCATCTAAAGACAAAATTGAATTAAGTTCCAAACAGACTACTCGTCTTCCTGACGGTTTTCGGCTCATGAAAACTACATGTTGAGTGTGTTTTGTTTTCAGTCATGCGTGGCTGTGAGGAAACACACGGCAACATAGCACTGTGCTCTATAAACCATCTAAACAAAGTTCTCCTGTGACATAAGAAAGCATTTTCCACACAGGCCCACCATGAAACAAGATTCTGAAAACTCTTCAACTGTCGGAAGGAGACACTAATGCAGATGAAGAGTAGCCTCCACAACGGGAAAGACAACCAGGATGTGAGATAATAAGTTAGTATTATATATGATACGATATGATATATATGTGATAGTATCATTTCTCATAATATGTCAGTGACACCGATGAGATCAGGGCTGCTGTAATACATGTTTGCAGAGATACAGCAACACAGGGTGGCAGTAACCCACTATAAGGGAAGAGGAAGAAGGTGGTCGGTTTAGGTAATAATCCAAGAGAGCTTTCAATGAAAGTTTTTTAAAAAATGACAAATGTTGCCAGCAGGAGATCACATCATCTGTCGTTAATTAACATTACCCTGCCAGTAACTTGATGACAGGATAAAATTAAACCTATCAAATGCCATTAATGAGTGAAGAAACATCACTGTGTAACACAAGTGCACAATCACACGGAGTGCTTCTGTAATCGTGAAAACTCGGAGTGACACTGACTCCATGGCAGATCAGTCACATTAGTTTTTGAAGTCACATTCTCCCAGTTCTTTCTTTGATCATATCACAGTTATGACATAAATTGCTTTATAACCAAGACCAAGACCATTAAGATCAAATACAGTGGCTATAAAAAATATTTCTAATTGGAATCATGAGCAATGTAATTTGACTCTTTAATGTGAAAACTTCAATGAATTGAAAATATATCATGTCAAATAGATAATTACATAAATATTCACTCACTTCGAATGAGTATTTGCAGATGTAACATTGGCTGTGATCACAACACTTGAGTCTGCGTGGATTGATCTCAGTCAGGTTTGTACATCTGGACTCTGCAGTTTTCTTCTTGTCTAAAGTCTGTGAGGCTGAAAAGTAATCGGGCCTGGTCGTCTCTTGAACGTCCAGCCGCAGTTTCTGTGTTAGATTACAGTCTGGGCTTCGACCACTTCACAACATGCACCGCGTCGTCTTTAAACCGCTTGTGTGTAGCTTCCTAAATCCTCTCACAAGATGCAGTTCTCATGCGGACTGAATCAGATCGTGTTTATTTTACCACTTCTTTTACTAGACTTCCAGGGCCTGCTGCAGAGAAGTATGTGATACTGCAACCACCACGCTTCACTATGAGGATGATGTGTTTGTGTTTATTTTGTTCTCCATCAAACATAGTGTCTAGTCTAGTGGCCAAAACCTTACATTTTGAAACAAATGCCTTCAAATGTATTGTGAGCTTTCTTCATCAGTGGCTTTGTCTTTGCCTCTCTCCTATAAAGCTTCGGCTCTATGGGGAAGAACTCAGCCAACGGTTGCTGTATGTAGAGTTTCTCCCATTATGGATTTAATTGAACTCTAGAGGATGTTGATTTGAGGCTTCTTTCATCTTCATGGTTTAACTGTTGTCAGTAACACTGACAAACCAGTGACTGGAGCTTCTAGACACGTGTCTTTACACTACAATTACTGAGACACATTCACTGCACTCAGATGATCTCTACTTCACTAACAGAGAAACTAGTAAGCAATAACTGGCTGGGGGTGATTATTTATGTAATTGCTTCATTTTACATGAAACAATTTGAATAATTTCACTTTGAAATGAAAGAATTGGTATGTATTAAAGAAAATAAAAAAGTAAAATTCCATGGTAAAATAAAAGAAACAAAAAAGAATGATGAATCTTTGCTGCTTCAGATTACAATCTCAGGATTTTTAACAGTTTACTTGTACTTGAGAATGACTTGTTTTTCCAAACTGATGGTATTATCACTGTTTGAATGTGTTGTGCTCTGTGTGTGTGTGTGTGTGTGTGTGTGTGTGTGTGTGTGTGTGTGTGTGTGTGTGTGTGTGTGTGTGTGTAGCTGTCAGACTCTATAACTGCAGTCATTATGTTAACAGAGAACAGAACTTGATGCTTCACATTTCACATTATTACTATTAAGAGAACTGTGGCCTGGTCCACATACTGCGACGCACAGACAAAAAAAAAAAAAAAACAAAATGACCGTTCTGAACAAAACCTTCATTCATTTAACTCACACAAAGACAGAAAAATTAAATAGTAGAACTCTTTTTTTTTTTATTTTTGGTTTTTTGGTTTCACTCTGTTTCTGTTTCATCACTGTTTCCTCAAATCTCCTCCAAACAACAAGCAGATTCTGAAAAGCGAGTCTGACTTCCTTTGACGCACTGACTATCGAAGACGGCGCACACTGAGAAACTCACACTAGTTTCTGAGGAAATTTTCAGTTCTCGGTATAAACGGTGAACGACGTGTTCTTTAGAAAATCAACCGTATTTTGAACAGCAAAGAACATCGCATCGCTGTTCAAAATTACAATGTTATTTCTACTCTTTCCCCCCCCCTTTCTTTTCTTAGATCCAGTTCACACTGCAGGACACACATGATGCACAAAGCGTCAGCATCATGTACAAAGTCAAAAAAAAAAAAAAATCAATTACTTGAAGTCAAGTACTTACTGTTCCAGTAAACTATGTATCTAAATATACCACCAGGTTTCACTTTGAGTTTTCTGCTCTCTGTCTGTTGACAGGCAGTTTTTTTTTTTTTTTTTTTCAATTCAAGATGCTTATTAACCAGCTGATAAGCACATGTATGATGACAGAACTTGAATACAGGAGTCAGAGACAGTAACACTGAACATTACATAACATTTACACAGCACTGATAATTATCTAGATCAGTGAGTCTCACAAGCTGATACAGGAACTGTAGATCTACTTCCTCACGTCAAGAGCCCAGTTTGATCTGCTCTTAAATTTCCTGAAGGCTCTTGATACAAGTAATTACTCTAAATTGCGTATTCCCTCATGGTAACCGCAATATCTTTTGTCCATGAATATAATCATCTGTCCTTCACTTTTTGTACAATAAATAAATAAATAAAAACAATGTGAAATCTTTATGGATCTTTATGTATGGATGAAGACTTGCACAAGGGATGCAAGATGGCTGCCACTGCATACATACACATTTAAACACACACTCACAGACATCTATGTTTACACACATACGCACACATGCACACACGCGCGTGTTCACACACACACCGAACTACAAATTAGAAAGAGCTGAGTAAATGCGGAGCAGGGCTGGGGGTTGAGGGTCTGCTGCCTCCTGAGCGTGGGCTGTGTTTGGGACGGAGAACAGTCACTGCTTGTTTTATTGCCTCATGATGAACACCTGCAACGACTGAGGAGGAGAAAAAAAAAAAAAAGAGGTTGAGGGCAGACAAAAGGCTTACATCTGAGAGAGTCAGAGAGAGGGAGAGAGGGAGGAACTGTGGGAACGCCTGTGTGTGTGTGTGTGTGTGTGTGTGTGTGTGTGTGTGTGTGTGTGTGTGTGTGTGTGTGTGTGTGTGTGTGTGTGTGGTGTGAGTTTCAGGTTACATTCTTACAAAAAAGCTGCCAAATGAGACCGCCTGTGCAGATGCAGCTCACATGCTGTGACACACACACATCTACATATGGGATTATAGCAAATTATAACTGCTATTGCTATTTGCTATTTATACATGCATCCCAAGAAAAAAAATAATAAAGTATGCGGACACTGCTACTGTACTTCTGGCTAGTGTGTCTGTTATGGCCCACCTGTCAAAAAAACTCCTCATGCTATAGCACACAATGATGAGAATACTGCTTTTTGTTTGTTTCCTGTTTCAAGTGTCTTCATATACAAAGCCAAAACCATAACCACAACTCTATCTGACCCCATTATGTTCTTAAAGATATTGTCTGAACTCTTTGTTTTCTTTCTAGTGAGCCTGTGGATATCTCTGCTACACAGACAGATCCATGGTATGTTTAGCTTAGCTTAGCACATAGACGGTCACTGTCCAGACTCTTTGGTCAGTGTTGCTTGTTGCTGATTGAACAGAAGTAGAACTAGAAGTGTTAAAACAGATATTGTGGTTTTAGCGCCAGGTGGTGTTGGAGCTATTTGGTGAATAGTAATTGTTAAGCACAATGACTGAGCATCTCAAAAATCCCCTTAAAAAATCCCCTTAATTTACAAACTATCATTATTATTATTATTATTAATATTTAGAATCGATCTCAATCCTGATAATCCTCCTTTGTGGACAGGACTTTTTAAATGCTGTGTATAGTTGATGCATTCAACAGTTGTTGGCCAACAGATACATCTACCCTCAATACAATTCTAATCCACTCTATTCCTGCTAAAGCCCCAAGCCCCTGTTGACATGTGTTTTTATTTATTTATTTTTGATAAAGTTATGCTGTTCATTTCCCTCTGTTTACAGTTACTAAGCTAAGCTAGGCTAAACACGTTTTGTGTTTGTGCCCTTGTATGTTAAGTCCTACAGATTTAAAGCTACTTGAGTTTGATCCTCAATGTAAGTCTTGTGAGGTCAAATATAGGTGGAATTCAAATTTATGTCAGACGTTCAGGGCCGAGAAAAGGTAAAGACGTCATAACTCTCACAGGCCAAACACTCCTGTGAAGGAAACCGTTTATTGAGGAAACAGGGAGTGAAGCAGCTGTTTTCCTGAAAATATGGACATGCCTCATAGTGAGGATTTACCGACATTTGTCTCCAAAGCACAGGTTTTACCTCGGGAGGTACAAAGAGTGATTCATTTGGTTTAACAAGGTGGTCTTAATCAAATTTCAATGATCAAATGCACTCAGAAGTACAATCAGTTACTACATAGTCTTGTTCACACACACACACACACACACACACACACACACACCTTGCCTCCCCTCTTACAGAGTCACTGAAGCAATTAGTTCTGCTTCCTCAGTCCGGGCTGAAGTATTTAAAACCTCTGGCCGCACCCAGAGCTTTCTGTCTTACAGAATTACACCAATGGAAAAACCAAAAAAAGAAAAAAGAAAAGCCCTTATATGTACAACCACGGTCTATGTTTAATTAGCTATTTAACCAGCTGTTCTGTGCAGGAATACAGTGGTGAGCTCAAAGGGTAAGTCTTTGGTTGCACTCAATAAGCAGCTGCTGCTCTTTTAGAAATGTGTTGCAGTATTTTAACAAAATCACAGGTAAAACAGCAGGAAAACTAGTCTATGAGGTGTCAACTCAAGACTTCAAAGAGGCTTACTTTTCTTCTGTTAGAGGAAAAACTATTTCTGTTATTTTGAGCCCATAACTACAATAATAAGAACAGAAGTTATGAACGAACCATTCAACCATTCATCTATTATTTATATTAGTTATGCTTATTGAGAGTCACAGAGGGGATGGAGACACGGCCGACTGTTGAGGAGGGCGGGGTTCACCCAGGACAGGTCACCAGTCACTGGGCCAATACATACAGACAAACATTAATGTTCACATTCACACCTATAGGTACTTCAGTGTTGTCAGTTAACCCTCATGTCTTGGACTGTGGGAGAGAGTTGGAGTACCTGTGGAAAACCCACACTGACGCAAGGAGAACAAGCAAACTCCAAACAGAAAGAGGCCTTTGTTCCAAATAATGTGAATCTTAATGCTGCAGCACACAGTGATATTTAGATGATAGTGGTCTTCTGACTATGTGGGAATAATTTGGGGAAGGCCTGTACACAAAGTCAGGTTATTAAAGACATTGTTTTCCCAGTTTGGTCTGGAAGATCTCGCTACCCTTCATTCAGCCTTGGACTCAGCCCCATCCTAAACCTCTGAGATCAAATTGAACACTAACTGTGAGCTCGGCCTTATTATCCAATACCAGTGTTGGACTTCACCAATGGGAGCAAAGTCCTGTAGTTAGATTCAGACTGGTGCAAAGACTTTCCTAAAGAATGGAGCAGCATATTAATGGCTGGAGTCATAAAATGGCACAAATGGCAGGAATACTGGCATATCTGTATACTTTTAACATGATGGTATATCTTAAATTTCATGGATCAAATCTTTAGTTTCAGTTTTGCTATCACTTCCTCTGGTTTTAGATTGTCAACCAAGAAAATAAAGACAATAACGCAAATGCGGTAATGTTTGTTTTGCAGAAGTGTCACATCCTCCCAAATGGTGGTTATTTCTTTTAAAGCCCCGGTGTTGTAAATCTTGTTGATATACACCTCTGCCTTCCAAGAGCACAGCAGCAGGGAAACAACTTCATAAAGCTGCATTTATTGGATAATTGGTCCTTCAAATGGCTTCAAGCTGTCGAAGGATGGCCATCCAACAGGCAGCAGGCCGGAAAATGAGAGAAAAGAGGAAAGTCGAGGAGGGAAAAAACCCAAAAAATGAACTAATGTCCTTTTTAACATCCTCTTAACCACAGGCTAAAAACGGTGTGTCGAAGTGAAGGTTTCAGCCTGAAGTTATTGCAAACACAAAGCTGTCAGACTAGACAAACAACCACAAACACACAAGAATAATTCTCAACTTTTTCAATTAACATTCCACGGTGGTGCATGGATAATTCAGCCAGTTTAGAATATTGAGAAACAAGTCAAAACAGAGCTGTTCTGAGGTTATTCAGGACAAGTGCAAGTCATGTTTACAGGTCGTCACAAAATCCAAAAAAGTTCAAAACAAGACTCAAGTCTTTCAGGGTCAGTACAAGTCACTTAAATCACCAGAGGCATAACGTCATTGTAGACATAATTCGCTTTTATTTGAGAGAGAATGACTGGGAAGAGATGGGAGGAAGAGCACAGAGTGGAAAGAAGGAATGGACAGAAAGGAAGAGCAACGCGATGAAAGACTGGGAAAAAAAAAAAAAGACAAGAAAAATGAGCGAAAGAAAAAAGTCAGAGAGAGAGCAAGAGAAATGTTTGGAGTGAGCAGTTCTTGCTATTCAGAGTCCTGACAGTGTGGAATGTTAGAGAGGAGATCAATGTGGTATCTCTCTCTCTCATACACACACACACACACACACACACACACACACACACACACACACACACACACACACACACGCAGCCTGCCAGATGTTCGTTAGCCAATGAGGAAGAAGCAGTCTGGTCTCCTCGGGTCAACCCGCATGTGTCTCATACACACACACACACACACACACACACACACACACACACACACACACACACACACACACACACACACATTCACAAAGAGCAGTCTTCCTCTTACAGCGTTCCCTCTTGTTACTCTCACTGTGTATGTGTTTGCCACCATTTTATTAATGAAATACTCAGAGTTTGCAGCTCAATTCCTCTGAGCAAGGCACTTGTACACTGCCATGGTCAAAGGTTTAATACCCTTGAGTCAAAAACTAACACAGCTGGTGTTAGAGATTCTTATCCTTAAAGCAAAGCACTTAATACCGCCCGAAGTAGAGGTTCAGCTGCACTGAGCGACACTTAACACAGTCATGTTTACAGGTTTAATAAAACGGCCACTTCTACCTTCCTTTTTGAGGAACACATCTGTGTCTGCTCAGATGCCTTTAAGCAAGGCACTATGAAGAGTGTCAGTGTGTGTGTGTGTTCCAGTGAGTAAAACACAAGGAATTACATATCCTGTCAAATATCTAACAACTTGAGTCAAACAACATGAATCTCCAGCAGAAAAAAAACAAAAAAAAAACTGACAAATCCACGTCATCAGAAGTCAAGGATCTGACGTTGACATTTGTCACCGAAGATCGTCCACAATCACTGGTTTGCTCAAGGGCACTCAATCAGTGCTCAGCTTCTTTGTACCACATCTAAAACAAAACAAAACGACAAAATACACTGGGACGTAAACCAACACAGCCATCACATAGCAGCGAAGAACGTCCAGAGCAACATACATTCAGCATACATGTAGTGCTGATATTACTGTGTGTGTGTGTGTGTGTGTGTGTGTGTGTGTGTGTGTGTGTGTGTGTGACAGAGAGAGAGAGAGTATGTGGGGAAAATGTTTTAGAAAGTGTATTTTTTTTTTTCAGTTTTTGGACAAAAATACAATAATGCTACAAACACAACATGCCACAAAACCCATGCAATTTCTTTTTTTCTCCCCTTTTTTCTCTCCCTCTCCATGCACACTGTACACACACACACACACACACACACACACACACCATACACATACACTCTGTCTGGCCTGTCACAGGACCAGATGGCACTAGGGGTGTTCCAGACAATTTACAGTCTGTGTGTGTGTGTTTGTGCATGTATGTCAGTTTGTGTGTGTGTGTGTGTGTGTGTGTGTGTGAAAGGAGGGGTTGGGGGTTGGAAAATATATCTTCTCCACACACATGCACGCACACACACACACACACACAACACACACACACAGAGAGAGGGACTTGGCAGTGCCACTCTGGTGCCCGTGCTGCCAAAGACTGAGGATAAAACAAAAGCTGGGATGAACCATTGCGCTGCTTCCCTCCTCTATCCCACCCCTAACTCTGAAACAGATGGTTTAACCTGCTGATCTCTGCAGTGTGAAGGTTCACTGTGTTTCTGGCAATTTGTTCACTAAACACCTTCAACAAACACACTCTCAGCACAGACGCCCTACAAAGGTAAAATAAGTAGAAGCTGTAAATCTGTGCTGTATAAGTTCAGTTGCATTTCAGGTTAATGTGAAGAATTTGAAGAACAGAGGAAGAAACTGTGGAAAGGAGACCAGAGGAGAATAGGATGAGGAACACAGTGTTTTCAATATAGAAAAAGTATAACCAGCCCTGACCATTCCTCTTACAGACTCAATTAATATTCTTATCACAGCTCAATTGCTTATTACAAATCATATACAACAAATAAAATAAAGATGTGTTATGGTCAATGCAAAAGCAAAATGAAATCTAACATAATAACAAGAATTCAGTAATTCTACTTCAGTAGAAACAAACTAATAATAATATATTGTAAATACAGAAGTGTCACACTTCAGACTCATACATGTATTTTACTATTGTGAGAGATTTAGAAAGAACACTGACAGAATACTGGAAGATGGATTTAAACAAATATTATGTTGCGTTTTCACCAATGATTCATTATTTTCAAGACGATGAGATAAAACGAAACCCAGCTGGATGGGATTTGTCATTAGTCTCAAATAAAAAGTACTTATGTGACATGACAGGAATTTGTTGTTTTTTTTCTCTCTCTCTCTCAAGTGCTTTGTTTTGATCTAAACTGCAAAATTGATTTTGGAAAAAAAAAAAAAAAAAAAAGAAAAGAAATGGAAGAAAACTGCATTACATTAACTGTATTATAGCATCGTTTTCAGTGGTGACCAGCATGTGATGTGAGGTTTTTGATTTCCACTCTATCTTTATCAAGTCCTCCCTCCTCTCCATTTCTCCCTGCTTTTTTTTTTTTTTTTTTTTCTCTTATTTTCCAATCCCTGCTCTCTGATGCTTACAGGCTTCTGCCACACTGACTGTGTTTCAGCTAACGATGCCACATGTTAGTATTTTTTTAAGGGAAAGATGCGCCACCCAGAATCACGTGACATTTTTGAATAGTACACAACACATGTTCCAGGACATGCACATGATGAATATAAATGAGGACAGATTAATATGTTCCGAGTTCATGTCATCAGTGTTCCCATGATTCTTTGGCTGATGTAACCTGGAGGTGTAATATTGTCATGGAGTCAGTGAGCTACACCCAAGCCCTGTTTTCTAAACACATTAGAATATAATGTAATTTAAGGGTAAAGGACACGTTTTGATGTGGAACACTGAAGAAGCCTTCAGCTGGGAAATCTGCACATTAAATACAATTATACATCCAGTGGCAATTTAGCTTACAGGAGCTAGGTGGCTTGCTTTTAGCTGTAGCCCTGTATTGATAAACAGTCATAAGAATGGCCCTGATTCTCTCACACATTATGTGAAAAGTATTATTCTTCTTCTTTATTTATTTTTTTTAAATTTCACATAATTTTCCTTTTTCCTTTAGATATAGAGTAGAATAGTGTTTCAGGATCCTTCAAAGTGAAAAAAAAAAAAAAACATAATCAGCCCTGAGGTCAAATTTGTCGAGCTTGTGTTTTGGCCAAAGCGGTGGAAGTGGAAGAGGAAATGTGGAATAAGAGCCGGAAGAAAGAGAATATGTTGAAGGCTAGAAGAAAATACAAGCACAAGAAGCAGGAGAGAGGAAATAACTGAAAGATAAGAAAGAGAACAAGCTAAGAAAACAGAAGAGAGAGAGGGAGAATGGACTAAAAGAGGAGGAAGAAAAGTGACCAGAAGGAGAAAAAAAGAGCCGAAAAAAAAGGAAGAAACATGGGGTCAGAGATGAAGGGCAGAATGAAGATGGAAAACAAAAGAGCGGGAACGGGGAAAATGGGTAACAAATCATAACTAGTCTAAAAGGAGTCAACAGAATAGGAAAATAGACAAGTTGAAGAGGAAAAGAAGATGAAATGAAGAGAAAGGTGAAAGAGAAGTGACGAGAATGTTGTGTAGGAGGAGAGGGGGTAGCGGGTGGAGGACAAGATGAAAGATGTAAGAAGAAAATGCAACAGGAGGGAGATATAAAATAGGTGAAGAGGAAATGGATGCACATGAGGAGGAGGAGCAGGAAGAAGAGGAGCACATGAGAGAGGGAAGAAGAAGATTGATGGGGCAAAAAACTGCAAAGAAGAAAAGGGGCTAAGAGGCTGGAGATGTGGGTGGAATCATCTGCTCCAACTGTGTCACATCTGATTCCCAAACCTTCATCTCCTCAATTAACAGCCGCCATTTTTCCACAACACACCTCTCTCGTCTGCCTTCATTTTAGCCACTTACACACACCTTTACACACACACACACACACACGCACACTGTACACAAAACACACAAGTTTCGACATTAAACTCCCAAAACAATTTAGCTTGTCACACACTTGCACTTACAAGCATAAACACACACACACATTCACACACACACACACACACACACACTCTGCCGCCTCCCAGAATAAGTTGGCTGCTTCTAATTGGAGTGGTGTTTGTTGCTGAGAGGTGTTGAGCGCCGCTGTAATTGCCAGGAAGGCTGGTTGACGTTCTCTGTCTCTTTATTTTTTAAGGACTAGGTAATTAGGCTCGGTGACTGCAATTGTGCCGCCACCGCCGCCGCTACGAGCGAACAGGTGTGAGAGCGAGCGCCGAAACACGCGACACCTTGCCAACGTCACAGACCGACCGCGGAGCAAGGAGAAGGGCTGTTTAACGATGACGAGGGGCCCCGAGCCACCAGGTTTCACCAAAAGATACTCGAGATGAAGAAAACCGTGTTCGCCGGGAGGGGGACAGGTATTCAGTCGCCTTCAGCTGATTGGTGGAGAGGAAATGAGCAGATTGTGCGACTGAGCAGGAAAAGAAAGATACTTTTGAATATAACTAATAAGTCAAGACTAGAAGTACACAGACACACTGGCTCTGTGAGGCTGCACACAGTTGCGTTTTCAGCTAAATGCTAACATTAGCGTGACTCTTCAAACTAATAATGCTAGCATGATGACGATTAGCAGGGATGATATCATAGTTTAGTCTGTGGCAGGAACACAAAGATCACGTAAATGCATCTGAGGAAAAAGATGAGACGCTAGTTAGCTGTCTACAAGAAAAATCAACCAAATTTGACCCGATGTTATGACGACTGAAAATGACCAGATTATCCCGTGGCACACTTTTCCTACGTCACATAACTTAAGGTGTATTTTGGTTTGTACCGCACTCAGTTTTCACACAACCTTGACAAATTATACATTGTTTGAAAGCTCTAATTCTCCTGATTATTATCATCCCATCTCACTGCAACAGCTGTTGACACAGATTTCGTTCAGACTTGTGGTGATGGTTCTAAAGTGTTTCCTCGCACTAAAGGTACTGATGCAAAGCTTACGGGAAAAACAGGAAAAGAAAAAAAACATACATTTTAAGCACATTTGAAGAAGTAAAGAAGTGAAACATTACGTATCTATGTTATTTTAGAATGCGTCTCATAACAGGTTGAAGTTGAATAATGAATGACAAAAGTAAACCAAGGCAAAAAGTCACTAAACTAAACCACAAAAAATAAAACTCACCCAAACCTGAAGGAACAAAATGAGATGTTTCCCAACAGGCTAATGCTATGAGTTAGCCTGTCAGGAATAAATGATGTATTTCAATTTGAAGCAGATCCTTATCACACACTGAACTACACTGACACAGAAGAACACATACCTCCAGTAAGATCAAACATTTTCTTCCATCAGATATGGACTGTTATCTGGACCTGAACCAAACTGTACAATCTTGTGCATCTCACCACCATAAATATGATGTTTTTTTTTGTTTTTTTTTACATCGATATCCATACATTCTTTTAGTGGAAGATCAAACGTGAAAGAAAACTTCTGAATCCATCCCTGTAGATGTATGAGAACTGCAAGGGTTCTTCCCCGTCCCTCCACCAAGTTTGATGTACACTGGTTCACTTTTTTTATTATTATTCTGATGAGAAATAAACAAGCAAACGACAAACCAGGCAAAATTAACCAAAGCATCGAAAGCAACCGTAAATGTATCTCCTACCCTATCAAACTATAAGTTAGATCTGTCCAAACAAACTCAATAAACTCAAACTCCACAAACTGTACGTAACCTTAACAACCCAGCCCGGCTCATCTCAACGTTGTCTTTGTCTTTGGGGAAAACATATGGAGCTCCGACTCAGTATTGAGCCAGCCCGCCGAAGCAAGCGGCACGTCAATCTCCTGAGCTTTAAAAAAACACACACACAAATCCATGTCGAGTTCTCACAGACTTTAACCTTGAAATCACTGCCATTATTAGCAGAGTCATTATTAGCATTAGAAAAGCAAATGGGGCTAATAATATTTGCCATTATAGCTAAAAACGCCTATTAATCCCTAATCCGCACCACAATTAAGAGCATGGTTGGGTGTTTTTGTGAGTTGTTCTGCCTTGACAGGGAAATGAGACAATTTAACAGCCTCAGAGGCAGAGAGAAGGTGGGAGGGTGAGGTATTAAGCGACTGGCTCCTGCTTTCCATCTCTATTTTGAAAGTGATCAGCCAGGGTGTTTTTGAGTGACGGGCGTAACGGAGGCAGATTTGACTGAATAGAGACAAGAGGGTGGCGGTGGGGGCGTTGCTCACTGCATTGAAGCGCGTTATCTGTCTCGGTACAAGTGCATCAAATCAAACGGGAGAGGGGGTATTATTGAAGCAACCCGCTTTTTTCTCTGCTGTGAACTGTGACTTAATAAGCTATGCCAATTAAAGGAACAAAAATCAGGCGTGCCATCGGGGCTGTATCTGCCCTTGCCCAAATTTCTCTGCTAATGCGTGACGCTCGCTGGCAGAGGCGACAGCGCCGTTGTGTTTTTCTGTTTGTCTTTGGCTTTGACAAGAAAAAGAAGAAGAAGAAGAGGCAGAGGCGGAAGGAGGGACAAAATAAAATGAAATGAAATGAAGCTTAATGATTTGATCTCCCTGAGAGGTGATGCTTTTAAATGGATAAGATGATGTTCTTGATGTTTTCTGAAGTGATCATTCTGCCAAGTCCTGATACGTCTGGTTCTTCTGTCACGGAGAACCATCATTGACCCACACTGTTTACAGCGGGTGACATGTTCCTTCATTGTCATTAAATGTCGTGGTTCTTCTTTCCCTTTTTAACGTGAAACGCTGATCCAAGGAGTTTATGTTCAACAAACATGGGCTCCAGTTTGACCTGACATCTGGTGTGAATTGTGACACCATAAATACACCAGTTTGACACAGGTGGACTCCAGAAATTTCATGTTTCGCTTTATCATATGATAATGAGGATAGATGGCTGTGCAAGAATGTTTCACCTTTAACAAAATACTTGAAATAGTCTAAAGTCCTAAAGTGCTTGTCTGTTAATTAATTAGATCCAGTAGAGAGAAACATCCATCAATGATTTTAGTGTAGATCTTATTAAAGGTGCAGGACTAAAACACTCCAATCTCCTTAACGTGAAGGGATTGAGTGACATTTTCACCAAGTTTGCAAAAATAAGTGTGAATATTGATTAGACTCTTTCTGTTCCTCTTCCTCCCATCTTTTCTCCATCTTTTCCCTCTTCAGGCTCCTCTTAACTTCCCTTTCTTTCTTTTTTTTTCCCTCCCTCCATTCTTTTATTTCTCTGTCCTTCCTCCTTTCTTCTTCCTTCCTTCCTTTCTCCTTTTCTTTATTCCCTTCTGCTGACACTTCAGGAAACATTTCCTCCATCTCTTGTTGCCAACTTTATGTTCCATGGCAACAGGAATGATGATTTGCCCTCCCACCCCCAAACCTCCCTTCCCAACCCCCAATAACACACACATACATGCTTACACATGCTAGCTTGTTCACACATACATCTCTTCAAACCTTTCGCGCAAACATTTTTATACTCAACATTCATTCTTCTATGAACATATAGCCTACGTTTACGCTCATACAAAGCACACACCTCAGTCCTTCCAACACCACTGACAAGGAGATAAATGCCGGATCTGAGAGGTTATAACAGTGTTTTTTTTTTTTTTTTTGAAGAGGAAAAACATCAAAACCAGCCAAGACCTGAAATAGACAAGTGGCATTGGCGGTGCTGGTTTTGACAGGCAGAGTGAAGCAGCTCGCTGAACGGCTTCATCCAGGAGGAGATTAGAAACACACACAGAGTTTGAAATGTGCATTATCTTTCCAGGGATGATCCCAAAATAAACAACAGCAACGGCAAAATCTCCCAATAATTAAAACGCCTAATCCACTTCCTGGTTGGTGATGACCGTGGGCTGAGCATGTCAGCTGGGATTCCCGGAGCTTGTGTAGCATTTATGTTTAGATGCTTTTGTGTTTTAAGGTGCATTTAGGACTTATATCAACTGTGGATGGGGCATCAAAACTAAGACGTATTCACAGCATTGTGTGAAGGTTGTCATTTCAAAATTCAATGTCGACATGAAGATAGGGCTGGAAAACATGTCACTTTTTATCCTCAAATCATCAGATAAAGTCGATCCTAAAACCTGTATTTATTCCTCTATGTATTTATGCCTCTCGGCCTCACTGGTGTGTTATTTTTACACAGCACTATTACATTTTCTGCTTTTATCCTCTCCTTTTTGTCTTAATGTCGCCGTTGTCTCCTTTAACCCCGTTTGGCTAAAGAAGACAACAAAAGTAAAATTATTTATCCAATAAACCATGATGCATTCAATAAGACTGTTTCATTGATGCACTGATTTTTGAATCACTTTTTCCTTATGGAATTTCTGTTTTTTAAGCACAAATCAAAAATCAGAAGAGAAACATGAAAAGTGTTTTATTAAACCCAGTGTCCTTTTAATCTCAATACTCAGAAGGAGTATTGACAAGAGGCTGATTAACTGGAACGGAGCTGATCTACTAATGATGTTCGTGACATTCAGATCAAGATATCTTATAACATTTCATCCTGCCATCGTCAATACAATGAGAATGAGAACATGGTTTAAACAAAAAGGTGAAATTCAAGAGTCCCACCTACTGACCTCAAGCTATAGGTAAGATTAGCTCACCTGTTCTAGCTCACCATGCTCTACATGTGCCTCCAGCCTCCTCTGGCTTTTGGAAGTTAAAAACCTCCAAAAGCCAGAAAACTTTCTTCACATTTTTTAATAAGAACAATAATGTCAACACAGTGCTGTTTTACAGCTGTTCAGTGGTTACTGAACAGCTGTTGAGTCCAGTTCAGGACTCAAGCCAACTCTGCTCTTTGGACTTTTAAGATAAGTTTGAGATGAGATGAGATGAGATGAGATGAGATGAGATGAGATGAGATGAGATGAGATATGAATAAGGAGCAAAAAATAACACAAGTCTCTTTTCTCATAAAATGTAGCTCCTCTCATTGATACAGTATATGTTCATACTGTGTATTCTATATCTCATACTATATAGTTTATATGTTTTTTTTACACTGTTGTTTTTCTATTTGTTTCATTTTATCCTTATTCTATCTTATTGGGCTTATACCAGGACCAATCTAATTTCGTTCACTTCATGTTTTTAACATGTGACAATAAAGTTCCTTGAATCCCTGAATCCTTAAATCCTATAAACCAAGGAGGTGACTGTTAACCTGAAATAATCAAACCCTGCTCAGTGTCGGCGTGTCCCATCCTCTGGCCTCACCCCAGCCTTTGGAAACTACTGCTATCATGGTTGTGTAAGTCTATAGAGTTCTAATTAGCTGCATTCACAAACAGCGCCAGGCTCATCAAAATGCCAAGGCCTGCAGAAAGCCACAGCAGGGGTGAGCAGAGCACGTGCATGTGTGTGTGTGTGTGTGTGTTGCATCTTGTATATGTGAGCGTTTTGATGCGTGCGAATGACAAAGTGTGATTTGGGTACGGAATGTATGTAAGACGGCAGTGTGTGTTCCAGTATCAAAAGGAGAAAAAGAAAAAACAAAAAAAAAAAAAACAACTCCAAAATGAAGATACACATAAAAGCAGCAAACTGAGGCCTAACAGCCGCTACAAATTCTACAATGGCTCAGCCTTTTTTTTTTTTTTTTCTAGAATCGTAACATTTGTCGTCCTTCCTCACATTTATATGCACGGCACGGGAGCAAACAACATCACCGAAACCGCAGAGCACAAACAACAACAACCGCACAACGAAGCAGTAAACAAAGAAGACGTCTCGGCATCTCTCTGTTTTTCAGCCAACTAACAAAATGGCTTCCAAACGCAGTTTAGAGGCAAATGACATGAGCGTGAGTAACAGAGACGACACGACCGCTTCCTCCCTGAAAATATTTGACACAGAGAGCATCCTCCTGGTCTGGAAGATTCATTTTCAGCTTTTCTCATACAGACAGAGGATGTCAGAACATACAGTATAAAGTAATACAACACAATGTGATCACAGAAAGATACTGAAAGTGTCTGTTTCTCTGTATTTGCCTGTTTACCTGCTCATAGTTTATTTGTAGTATTGATCTCCACACTGGATTCACTGGAAATAGTGTCAATATATGGATGTTAATTCATTTGGCAAATTCTCTTTTTGTTTATATTATATTCACATTATAATCACATGTATAATATAGTCACATTTATAAATTTGACTACGGGACAGTTTGGTTTTCCCAGCTGAGCTCAGATCAGGTCAGATTACCACCAGTCCAGAGGGAGGTGGTGCTGCACCGGAGACTGTACCAACATGCACTTTAGCAGTTTAGTTACAACTAATAGTTCTCAATCTCAGTTAGCTAATTAAAACAAACAGATTAATGAATCATATTTACAGACTAAGAATGATACAAAACTTATCATGAAATGATGGAAGAAGATTGAAGCTGACTGGTTCAGTCCTTAACTAGTTAACTACCTTGAACCATTGAGTGGCTGAATGAATGGAGGCAAACAGAAGAATGAATTAGTCACTGACTGGCTGAATTAATGAGGGAGAGAATAAGTGATGGACACTTTAACTGACCAAACTATTAAATGTTCAATTTCAAACATCTGGAACATTTTCAAGCCACAACCGCCATGTTCTACTGCTCACGAAACCAAACTATGCCTGTTCAACACCAATAACACCACTGTGAACTGATCTCCACACACACACACACACACACACACACACACACACACACACACACACACACACACACACACACACACACACACTGAAGCAGGAAAGAATGAGAGCAGCAAATCAGAAAAACAGGAAGTCTCCTTCAGGAATGAACTTGAGCAGCTGAAAAACAAATGTGTTGCCTTAGAATAAAGACACATTTAAAAAAAAAATAAATAATAAAATAAAAACAATAATGTGATTACCTCAAGCCGGTATCTTACTCTACAACATTCATGTGTTACACTATTTGCAGTAACGTGAAGCAGAAATAAAGGATATAAAGTAGAGAATTATATTCAATCTCTTTGGTCAAATTCAAGCCCCCAGTGTTTATTAAATCTGACTCAGAAAATGCACTGTTTCATCGCATCTATGTGACATTAGCAGGTGTGACCTGTGTTAGAAAATTACTGAAAACTTCAGCAGTATATTTCAGAGATATGTGTCAGAATGAGCAAGCTGTGGGGTACGCGTTATGAAATTCATCCAATCAAACCAACTTTCCTCATCGCTTGAACATTTCAGTGCAGAAAATACCACCGAGCTCAACAACAATGCCAACTAGACTATTCAAAAGAATACACGAGCAAGTTATATTTTTAAAAACGCAATTTGTCAAAACAGCTGAAAATAAAAATGATCCACAATGCAAAACAGCATAAAAAGTCCAAACTGCATCTGTATGTACAGAACATGGTTACCCTCATAAGAAAATTCAAACAGCAAGCGAAGCAGCAGCGAGCAGGTGTAAGACGAAGGAGAGGAGGAGGCTGAGAGAAGACTGAAGGAAAAGAGAAGAAAGAAAGGAGGAGGAGGAGGAGGAGGAGGAGGAGGAGGAGGAGGAGGAGGGAAAAAAATATGGAGAATGGCTGACGTACTTGAGCCAGAGAAATGTCCGCTCCCCAGGGAGGTCGGCCCGTTCTTTCCACTGCTAACAGGAGGGGAAAACATCTACAAGACAAACAGAGCGCACATTACCTCCGAGAGCACTGACACTACAGACAGCAATACACATCTCTACAGAAACATCACTGCAGCTACACATGAAAAGCTTCGTTCCAAAACGTCAGGGTAACATTTGGCTTGAAAACATTAACGTCGCCGAATTCTCATTACATATATAGATGTGAGAAATTCAATAGTCATTCCAGTGTCTTTATATTTTCAGATTTTTTTTTTTTTTTTCCTGCTTTTCAAAAAGTAGATTTTGGTTTTGGTTTTGGTTTTGGAAGGAAACTCTTTGGGGATTTTTAACAAGAATCAAATCCATCATGAATAGGGCTGTGTATCTTCTATCAATGAAATATTAAAAACATTAGTTTTAATGTTCAGAAAAAAAAAAAAAAATGCTTGTCCAATGCTTTACCATTTAAAAGACAATGTTATTCTTGATATGACATAAGCAGCTGAGTAAGAACTTCTTCTGTCCTGAACGTCTGTAGGACGTCATACCTGCACCCAAATCGAGACCATCCAGTCATTACGGGTAAGTCCAGAGAAAAGTTCAAAGAGAAACCAAACAAGTTCCAATTCAGGTCCCAAATCACAGTCAACAAGTCCTGAGTCAGATCGTTCAGTCGTGACAGGTACATGCCACGTCAAGTTCAAAATGAAGGGTCAGGTTCCAAGTCAAGACCAAGTCCCACATCAGGACAAGTACATTCCATTGTTAAAGTCAAAGTAAAAGTATACAAGTTGTTTTGGATTTTATGTCAAGTTTTAAAGTTTTACAGGTGTCGGTCAATGTCATGTGATTCAAGTCCAGAGACTGGAAACAGGTCTTGGTCTTTGATTTGATACTCAGCCCTTAAAATGACGCAGACTCTCAGCTCAGAGCTGAACACAGAAAAACAAAGAGTTCATTTTTCCAAAACACTGGGAACATTTTTTTTTTTTTTTTTTTGAAAAGCAGAAAGAAATCAAATTCCTCATTCAGCATCTGTAAAATAAATAAATAAATAAATATACAAACAGGATCAAATCACCTGCTCGTCTTTCAGACAAATGTGTTTTTACTCATGAAGTGTCATGTTCGCCAAATGTTGGACAGCTCATTTTGGAATGAAACACTTAATATCTACTTCATATCTGATTTAAACATCTGAGATAATAAGAAAGACTCGATGCCATCTGCTCTACACATCTACAGAAAAATTCCCATAATAAGACAGAGACTGAGGCTGGGTTCTGGTTCCTGCCGTGTTACAGTACAGGCTACTGTAAAGCTTCACAGCGAAGCAGCTCTCGGTATCAAAGTCAGACATCTGACCCGGAGAGAT
Organism: Polydactylus sextarius; assembly: GCA_016801845.1. Lineage (NCBI taxonomy): Eukaryota > Metazoa > Chordata > Actinopteri > Polynemidae > Polydactylus > Polydactylus sextarius. The sequence goes on along the minus strand of CM028922.1, from coordinate 14,730,112 downwards.
AACCTCTCTGGATAAACATCAGGCCTGTGTGTCGCTGTGTCTGATCAACGCATTGACTCATCGTGAACACACTCTGACCTTCCACACTTTCGAATTCTAAAAGCAAAGAATTGCTTATAAGGTTTTTTTTTTTCTTTCTTTCTTTCTTTCTCTCTCTTTTTTTTTCTTCTCTTGAATTCACCACAATACAAGTAAATGAAACCATGACTATAAACAACAAACGCTGTATCGTCGTCCTCCATGCAGCCTGTTGGGCCTGTAACTCTGCACGTTGGATACGGAGGTTGTGTGATTATTCAATCTCCCTCGCAGCTGCAGCTAATAACAAGAAAACAAATGTTTGGGAGATAAAAGATCTAGGTCTGATTATTAGCAGGTCTATCAATATCCCAGTCTCACCATTTTGAGCTGCTGGTCTCAGCTTGTGGGCGTGTAAAGACAGATGATTGCATAAATTAACGTTCGGCCTGCGTTTATAATGAGAAGAGACACATTTTAGCTGCTGCAGCCTTTCTTTGTTTGATTTTTTTTTTTTTTTTCAAGAAATATAATTCAAAGCAGGCTGATTGATATTTCTGTGAAATCTGTCAAAAATCTATGACAGAATTTTTTTTTTTTTTCTTGTCCACAAATGAAATCCTGTGATGGTCCTCGTTCATTGTTACTTCAGAATGTGTGTGTGTCACTAAATGTTGAAATTAATATGATTTCACAGTATAATAATATTTCTTTATGATTATAAAGGTTACTTTATGTACATATATACACAATACACTGCATATATTTGTACCATTAGTGTGTTTCTACAGAGGCCTGTTATGTCTCTGTGGTTCTCATTAGTTAATCTAATCATATCAATTTAAATGTTATCAATAAAATATCATATTATTCTACCATGTTCCTCACAGGTCCTGGGTCGTGTTTGCGATAGTGTTTTTATTCGAAACATTTCTTATTACGTCACAAAAACGACGATATAATATCATTACATACAAATGTATGTGTTTTTCTTCCTGATTAAAAGTTAGTAATGATTTGATTGGACTTATGTGATGTCTGTTAACTCTCAAATGACTTTAAAGTATAAGCCTGTTGTATTTATGGTTTTATTCTGATAATATTGCTATAGATGCATCTTAACTGTCTCTGATTCTAATATCACATTGATTTTATTGCATATTTTTTGGTAAAAAAAATAAATTATATCATTCATTGGTTGTTATTATCATTATGGTATAGGTCTGATATTAATACAACCAATACTGCCTTCATAACACTAGTGTAATATTGAAGTGTGAATCCAGTGATGAGGTTATAATGTTTATATATATATATATATATATATATATATATATATATAAATACCTTTTCAGTTCAGAAGTACAGTGATGCTCCTCCACATAGTGAATATCATATCCAGGTCTCAGCTGTGTCTTATTTGTTAGTTGTAGAAATCTAAGATCAATTCAGTGATTTTTATCTTCTATATTTTTTTATACGGTAAAATAAGCTTCATTCCATTTCATACTGAGCTCGTGTCCCTGCTGTTTCTCTACGTGCCATCATAGAATTAATGTAAGGCCATTTCCCCCCCCTCTTCAGTTAGGGGTGTTTCTGATTTTTTTTTTTTTTTTTTTTTTTTTTTTTTTTTTTTTTCTTTCTTTTCCCTCTCCTCCTCTTCAGGCCAAAGTTGCTCCCTGAGGAGGAGAGGCTCAGAGAAAACATGGCCGAGAGCGGGGACATTCCTGTCCGTCAAGTTCACCGCACAAAACACTGAAGTTGAACACGGAGTCAAGAGTTTGAGCATTTGACAGCCTGCTGCAGGAGCGTTTAAACCTCCCGTCTGTCTGCCTCCCCTGTCTGTCTGTCTGTCTGTCTGTCTGTCTGTCTGTCTGTCATACAGGTTCATGATTCTACATCGAGCCATTTTTGCATCTGAAATGTTGTGTACAACACGGTGCAGAGCGCATGAAGCAGCCTATGTAGTCACACACACACACACACACACACACACATAAAAGAAACATTTCTAAATCCTATCATGGACAAATTAAAAAATAAAATAAAATCAGTCAACCAATCAATCAGGCTAAACATGAAGGAAAAAAGGACTTAAAATGAGATATACTACCATGGATGTTGGGAACATTTTCAAATCGCTGTTTCGCATCTATAAGACAACAAAATTACTAATGCAGCATCACAATTCTCTGCACACACACACAAAACAAAAATGAAATTACACAACTAACAATATGCACTGACTTTTCTACAAGTTACTCTACGTAAACACACAACTTTTTGTGCAAATAGTTGAAAGACTGAGTCTAAGGCTTAAAATATGCAGGTTATGTTTCCGTGCAACTCATACATTAAAAATGTAAACAGTGGTCGCTGTATGTAAGCCTACAGGACGCGTTCACTTTCCTCTCGGCTTGTACTGTCATGATACTAGTCATTATATCCATATTAACGAGAGGAGGAATAAAAAAAATCTATTCGCTTACCGCGCTGAAATCCAGTAAGTCACTCAGTTCCTTGTCTGTTCCCAAAGCTGCCATCCGCTGTTGATGATGCATTTTAGCAAAATCGCACGGACCTAAAAACATGAAAACAAATGAAGAGATAGATGGACAGAGGAGGGTAGATAGACAGACTGATAGATTGAGAAATAGAAGGAGGGAGGGAGAGAAGAGAGGAGGAAGACCTCAGCTTTTTGCGCACCGCTCCGCTCCCGGATCTTTTCCTCCACAGCGAAATAAATCCAGTAAAACAATCTGAAAGCCTCGATCACAAATCTAGTTTTCTTTCATCCTCCAAAGAGCAGAGGCTCGGGCTCGGGTTCCTGGTTCTGGCAGCAGGAAATAAATCGCTGGGGAAAAAATGACAGGAAACAAATGAAGGCGACAGGACAGGGAGTCTTTTCGTGTGTGTGTGTTGTTGTTGTTGTTTTTTTTTTTTTTTTTTTTGTGCGTTTTCTCGATTCAAAGAAGTCCGAGCTCTCCGCGTTAAGACGCAGTTCGTCCGCCGCGGCTTCACTGTCAGCTTCACACACACACACACACACACACACACACACGCGCGCACACACACACACACACACACGATAAAGATAAATAACACACCGCGTATCGGCCACGAAAAAAAAAAAAAAAAAAGGAGATCACCTCACAAACGCGCAGAGCTTGTTTTCGTGTGTGTGACTTGTATCAGAGGCAGAGAAGAGGTAGAGCTGAGCGCTGCTCCGGACCGGGCTGAGGATCCCCTCCGCTCGGCTGCGGCTGCTGAAGCTCCCCGGGTACGCAGGAAGGATCCCATGTGCGTCTGGCACAGCCTCGGTGAAATAAATGTGTTCGTGCGGCCACCTAGCTTACATTCTCGTCTAACACCACCGAGCACCGAGCGGCTGCTGCTGCTGCTGCTGCTGCTGCTGCTGCTGCTTTGCTGCCGGTGCAGAAGAGAGCGGAAATTCTGAAAGAAAAATAAATAAATTTCAAAGAAAATTTGGTTTGTTGGTTTGATTGATTGGTTGATTGGTGCGGTGATTGGCTGCTTTCATTTGGATTGTGTTAATTTGACTAATTGAGGAAGGGAAGGGAATTTAGTCTGAACGTCTGGAAAAAAAAAAAAAAAAAAAAAACTTCAAAAATATATGTATTTAAAATGTTATCAGCTGTTATTATTAATTTGTCAAAAATTCTCACGAGGTCTTAACTCAGTCGTGTTTTTGTCCAGAGCTGTTTGTGTTTATGTTAACATTTGTAACCACTCATCAGGCGGTTACTTTCAGGAATAATAGACTCTTATTCACATCCCTGTCATTACAAAGTGCACGCAAGTTCTTTTAAGAACATATCGCAACTAGATTGACCTGCATAGTGCACGGTAACCCCACACGCGCCGCACGCACGCGCGCGCGCACACACGTATCGCCACGTAAGCCACAACAGCACCAAAACTCACCTCTCTGGAAATACTTTGCAATACTTTGCTTTGTGTGTGTGTGTGTGTGTGTGTGTGTGTGTGTGTGTGTGTGTGTGTGTGTGTGTGTGTGTGTGTGGGTGGGTGGGTGGGTGTGCGTGCGTGTGTGCGCGCGCGCGCGCAGCCCACAGCCTGTAGGTATGAAATGAGTGGCCTATTTTTGCAAATTACACCCTGCATGTGCAGTTTTTTTTTTTTTTTCTCATGTTGAAAATCCAGCAAACACACAGGTGCTGGTCGGACAGAAAAGGCTTGTTTGTTGCTCTATAAAGTGGTTCTGCTTGTTGGCCCCTTCTCAGCCCTTCACTCTCAAACTAAAAGCCATGTAACAGCTTATATTTAAAAAAAAAAAAAAAAAAAAAAAAAAAAAAAAGTGTAAGAATGTGAACACTGTTCCTGATCTGAGATATTTTTTTTTTTTAATAAATGTTGCTGTGTTGAAAGTGTTGATGGGACGGTCTTGTCAGACATGAAGTGGACAGTAAACACTGTCACTTCCATACACCTGACAGACAGAGCATACAGGACCCAAAGAGTGATCACCAGAATGCAGAGCTTGAAACTGCCATCTTGGACCCCCAGAGTGCCAAACAGACCCGGAGTCCCTGTCATTTTGCCAATTGTTTTTGGCATTTAGATTAATTAGAAATGTAAGAGAATTTGGACCACACAAGTACAACATAAACTAGGACGAGTCCTGCATCATTAGCTAATTGTGTAGCCCCAAGACCGTGTGACAAAATCTCCTCAACAGGAACCAAACAACAAATTTTTGCCAGAGCCATTTGGCATTGACAGTAAACATGAATTGAGCGTTACACTGTCAAAGTCATCAATGTGACTCATAAAAACACCTCGTGCTGTGCCTCCTGAAGTCAAACTGATATAGAAGTGACTAAATGTTGATACTGTAGACAGATAATCAGAGCAACACACTAAATCTACCAGCTCTCAATCAGTCTGAAATATCACTACATATAATAATCCAAGTTAAAGACCATCACTCATAAATAACAGTAATCATACAGCAGGATAAACAGCAGGACAGTTTTCACATTAATTCCACCACAACTACCACTTAAATGGGGATTAACAAAAATGAAAGCTGCTTTTATCAATATTTTTCAGTAACAATGGACCGTATCTCTTTAAGTAATGTGAGAGCAGTGGCTTATTGTGACAGACCCCCAGAGAATTATCACCTTACTGTGAAGTCCCCCTCATCTCTGGAGCTTATAACTTCCCTTCACTCATAGTTTTGGTTTTACAACACAGTTGCTTTACGTTACTCTCAGTGCTCTCATTAACAGTATTTTCAGCAGCATCAGACAGCTGTTTTCAGTAAGTTTTGATAAACCCACTATACTCTACCAGTACACAGTTGGACTAGTGACTGGTGAAGATGGTGAAACATTTCTTTAACACCAATCCACTGGGATAAAAACTGTGCTCTCTGTTTATACATTGACACATTAGATATTATAACTTTATTAGTGTTATGCTTCTAGTTTGATGGTCATTTGTGCTGGCAGCTTATTAAAACTGATGATGTATGTTAGACTCTTATGGGTTGTTTGAGTTTGATGACTTGCTGATGAGTTCACTGAACTTCGTGACCTTGAGTGACATCTCATGGACAAAAAAAGAAACCAGACACAACCTCACCTCTCACTGCTTCACTTTTATTATCAATAAGTGAACTCAGCGAAGAGTTACATAACATGCAAATAACATATCCTGGTTTAGTCTGAGCGTAACCTTGAAACCGAGCAGGAACACACAGTTTTGTTCTGATACAGAGCACAGTGTGTCTGTCAGTTGTGGGCCAAAAGTGAGCTGCAAAGATTACCCTTCATATAAAGAAGTTATTACATAACGAGCTGGGAAAGAGACAACATGCACACCATTTTCCTGGTGTAATGCAGTCAGAATGACTGGATAGTATAGAAAATAAAACTGTAAATTATACAGCACCATTTCTGAGTATTATATTATAATACTGTTTTAGCCACAAAGACAGAAACTCGAGACGCTATGCTAGCTTGTGGCGTGGGCCTGTGAATGGTATATCACCACTTTGGTCCAGACTGAGAAAAATCTCAGCATATTGCAATGATTGTTAAGGAATTCTGTTCAAACATCCACGGTGCCTATGGAATCATGAAGACTTTGATAAACCCCTCCCCGTTTCACATTCTCATCAGGTTTAAAAGACTGTTTGTCCATGAGCATAAACCCTCCCTGGATTTTTGAAGACTCCTGACAACATTTCTCCTTCATCCAAGATTTAAACTTTAATCAGATCTAAGTCTGTTGGATTGGTCCATCTACAACAGCATCTTTGATTCAGCTACATCGGATTTAAAGGTGAGAGGTTTTTAGGAAGCTTTATCAAACCAACATTTTATTGTGTATATGTCACATCACAGAACAAGGATCAAACCATTGATCAAATGATCAAATCATTTCCATTAGGCTTCAGGTGTATTAGATGACTAGGTCACTATGACACACTTTAAAACTAAGCCTGTGAAAAGAGTGGAGTTCTGTATTTAGTAGTTCTCAGCAACTTATTAGATACTGCATGTTCATTTCCTCACAGCCACAGTAAAAGTCTTGAGCTCTTGAGTAACACTGGACACTGACTGAAGCTAACAGAGAGAATATGGACTGAGAGACGGACAGGAAGGGGGAAAAAAAAAGGAAAAATGGTTGAATTTTAAATGTGATGATGGTGTTGGTCAAGGAAATAGCTGGACTGAGTCACTGAGAGGAATTAATGGTACACACACACACACACACACACAAACCCACATTCCTGCAGTGCAAGCTGACACACACACTAAATGCATGCAACCACACATGGATATTCATTTTTTTCTGTCTCTCTCTCACACACACATACACTCGTGCACACACACACACACACACACACACAGTCCCTCTGCGGTCTCTAACAGTGTGTTTTTGCCAAACACCTGTGTAATCGTACAGCTGTGGAGAATGCTGGGAAAGGACCGGAGGAACTGAACACCGCACAGCTAATACCCTTTGATTCCACCCGGATCACTGAGTGTGTATGTATGTGTGTGTGTCTGTGTTAGTGAGAGACAGAGTGAGACACCACAAAACTGTGAGTGCTTTTGGAGATTGGAGAGCGAGTGAGAGAGGAAAAGTGGATGAGCTTTGGTTTAAGTTTGCTTCATATATGCGCACGTGTGTGTGTTTGTGTGTGTGTGTGTGTGTGAGTGTGTGTGATCTGTCCCCAGTATCAGCATTCTGGAACATTCCTCCTCCTCCTCCTCCTCCTCCTTCAGCTGAACACTCAAACCATCCGTTACAGAGAAACAGGCTACTGTCTTTTTTTTTTTTTCTACAAGTGTTATTTTTGTCAGCTTTTCTTTTAGAAAGGAAAATATTAATGATCTCCTTTTGAGGCATGAAGAAGAAGTGAAGGATGTAATATAAATGTATCAGAATGTTGAGACAAACACGGTTCACCAGGACCTTTGTATGTGAAGTGCATCAACAGTTCAAGTAAAAGAAATGTATGCATTATCGTCATGTTCAAATGTTCTCTATAAAGTGCAACAGTGCTTTGATTCTGCTCTGGTCACATCTGCACAAACAGTGGAAAACATTCTTGCTAGATGATGAACAAGTGGCAGCCATCCTTCCTCCGTGTTTTTCAAAAGTTTAACTTTTTTTTTTTTAGTTCACACAAAAATTTGTAGTAATGAGGTGCACATTTCTGACTGCGACCGGAATGTGGCAGAGCGGCCCCACCTGCTCACTCAGGTAAAAGTGATGATTATGAACAGTTAAAGATCTTCAGAGTAACTGAGGTTCTTTTCATTTAGAGAAACTCAGCAGGTGTCACTTCTCACATGTTTAAACTTCTTCTCTCCGCAGAATTCTTGGTCTGTGTGAGTCTGAATGTGAGGGTGTGAGGGTGGATGTTTCCACAGACAGGGTATGTGTGTGTGTGTGTGTGTGTGTTACTGTTATCCCCATTTTTTTTTTTTTCTTTTTGGGATAAGGAGGCGGGTGCCAAGCAGATGGTAGCAGTGGTTTACACAGGTGTCTCCAGTATGTATGTAATGTGTGTGTGTGTGTGTGTGAAAGAGAGAGAGAGAGAGAGAGAGAGAGAGAGAGACTGTATGTTAGAGAGGAGTGAGAGACAGAGGGGGTGGGGGGGTTTGAAGGAGGCAGCTGAGGTCAAGTTCAGGCCATTTCCTGTTTATAAAGTAAAAATTGTTCTCTCAGTGTAGTTCTACCCATCAGTATTTATGTGCCTGTTGAATTTGTAGATAAATATGTCTGTATTTATTTTTACTCTTGGCTGAGGTGGAAAAGCTGGCACAAGTGTTCAAGAATTATGTTTTTGATGTTGACAACATTTATGACTATAAATGCTGCACATGATTGCACCTTGTTTGGACGTTGTAACACATTAGTTTTTGGGTGGATGTTACAGTGTTTGACAAGTTTTTGTTGCATGAAACCTTATATGTTAATCGGATAAGTACAGTCGGAGTCACTATGTGTGCTGACTGTCTGATCCGCAGTCAGTGTAGTAATAACTGTTACTTAAAATAATTACTAATCTTAATTTACCTCTCATCATCGTTAACAATATGACAGTTAGTAACTAAAATCACAATTAGATAGTCAATTAGGATGGTAAGTCCAGTGGCTTGACTTGACATTTTTACAACAGCCATTTCATGATCTTATTGTTTAATCTTACCAACAAACTGTTAATTTGTACAATTAGTTGACAGAAATGTATTTATACTGTAATTTTCTGTCATCTAATTGGTCTAAATGCTCCTGAGTGAGGCATCCACCTGCAGACAATCATAAATAATCTGTCTAATATTTATATGGGATAATGTATGTACGCCTTTTTTCATGAAGTGGTCACTGTATTGCTGCTTATGGCTGCTGTTTGGAGTAAAGACCGTTGTCACCACAGATGCTTTGAGTTGATAGTTCGTGAGGCAAAGAGAATATGTTGTTTACTACTAATAATAGAAAGTATTTTTAACATTAATCAGTGGTCATACAATGCGTTGCTGTGGAAGGCAGGAAGAAGCCAACTGTTAACACTGTTAACCCAACATTATGTTATTGTTCATTATCATCATCATTGTTATCTAATCTAATCTAATAGATCTAATGATGTTATATAATATAATCTTCATCCTCACCACCTTCAGCATCAGCCTAATCACTATCAACATCACCATCTTTGGCGTTTATTATCATCACCTCCATCAGTTTCATTATGATTGTCATCATCATCATCATCATCCCCAGTGATAAACCTCAGAGTTTCATTATCACTGTCATTGACATCCTTATTTCCATCATATCATCATAATTATCGTCATCAGTTTCCATTCATAGTCTTGTGGTTAACACAGTAGGTGTAACTTAATAATACTTAAAATAATCAGTTAGTGTAATTCTAGTTACAGTTTCAACATGTGCTAATCAGAATACAGTTACATTACAGTTGCAATTATTTCTATGATGTATGAACCAACCTGAGAGTCTTGTAACTTTTGTTTTCTATTTTGAGGCTCTTTTTTCCTTTGCCTTTATTGATAGTTAAGATAAAGCAACCGGGACACGAACTAGTGGTCGCTGCACGGCTTATACACCAAAGTGGCGCGGCCCTAACCATTCAACTATCTGGGAGCTCCTGAGTGTGCTGTAATTTTTAAACCCCAGGTATGTGACTCGCAGGTTTCTTTAATCTGGGCAGCACCGCAAATTATTATTACTGTTGATATCTTTCCATCCATTCCTTGGATGGAAAAGACAACAGAGGATTGATTGTAAGACTAAAAAAAAATTCTATCCATCTGTGGATTCACATAATTTTAGTTTACTTGTTTTCACTCTAATGTAAAGTGGTGTCTTCATCCTATTTACCAGCATCAGACTGACTCTTTGGTTCAGTCTTTGGGAAACAGTATGGTGTGAATATCACATTGTTGCTAGTTTCATTTTCAGAAAATTGTAAGATAAAACATTATAAACTTGTACATTTTATTTGCATCTTGTTCACTGTTTTTGACTCAGTGTCATGTTAACAGTAATGCATCAATGCCACATTCATTTACAGTGTTCAGTGCAGTAATATATAATGTACTACAATGGTGAAATGACTTAATTAAAGTAAATACATCTGACTTTATACTTCATACAAATGACATTCAAGGACATTTATTGTGTAATCTGAGGAAATGCCTTTTAAAAGTAACTATTAAGTTCATTAGTACCTTCGTCACAATCCACAATTCTCTCCTTCTTATCAATATCATAAGTTTTCATCACCATCATCACTAATGTTAATGTTTCACTGCTATTTTCTAACCATCATCTTTACCACTGAGGTCACCATGCAGGCCGCCAGTGCATCACACGTTTGACATATACTGATAAACAACCAAACTGACTTTCACACCTATGGGAAATTTTGGAGGAATGAATTAAACTAACTGCATGTCTCTGGACTGGGGGAGGAAACTGGGGTACCTGGAGAAAACCCACGCAGACACAGAGAGAAGCTGCAAACACCACACAATCATATTTGAACCTAGAACCTGCAGCGAGGAAAAAGTGCTAACAACTGCACCACCGTGCTGCTATTTTTATTGATTATCATATTATTTAGTAACCTTTTCAGCCTGATAATCAGTCCTGATTATCTCACGTATGTTTGATCTCCCTGACATCCTTCACATGTGCTGCTCTGTCCACACTAATGAAGCTGAGATGCCAAAAAAGAAATCCCCGAAATGATCTTTAAAAAAAATAAGTTGATTATTTTTACCTTCTTTTGATTTATTAACCTCAAATGTAGGTTGCCGTGTTCAACTCCAACTTCTGCTGACTGGACGTGGACGATTCACAGCAGCCATGTGGGAGCACATTTGAATATAACTATTGTGCTTAAGTGCAGTGCTGTGTGTGTGTGTGTGTGTGTGTGTGTGTGTGTGTGTGTGTGTGTGTGTTGAGAGGTTTAAAAGGAAGGCAGAGGTGCAGAGTCAGCAAGCAGAAAGGAGAGAGAGAGAGAGAGAGAGAGGGAAAGTTGAGAGATATTCTGGGAGAGAGAGGGGAGAGAGCAAAGGAAAGAATGACCTACAGCTAAAGAGAGAGAAAAGGCAGGAAAAGTAAAAATAAAGAAACAGGGGAAGGGTGGGGAGGGGGAGGGGGGGTGAACCAGGGATTTGTTGGTTTCTACCAAACTCAAGTCAAACCACACACACACACACACACACACACAGATATTTATATTTGAAGAGAGCTTGTTCCATTTTGCCACCACATGCAGCCTGGCCATGGCTGCCGCTGACGTCTGCTCTTTGTGGTGTGTAGAGCTGTGGTGTGCTCAGATGCTATATAAAAATAACAGAACCACTTCAGTCGCAAAACTTGAGCTCAGCTCCTTCAGTTGATACAAGGAGTGTGTTCGCCAGAGTCATAACACACGCACACACACACACACACACACACCAGTGCTGCTTTTTGAGTGTACTCAGTTCTTTGAACTACAACCTTTCTGAAGGTGTTCACCACGTTCAAAAGGGAGAGTAATGAGGAGTCAGTATCAGAAATGCTTCTCTTCAATAAAGGGTTCATGAGTTCAACCTAGCTAACAAACCTGCTAACTGATTCTTCACTAGTCATTGAGTCAGATGCCTCTTGCAAAGATACACAGACAATTTTATTGTGCTAGTTTCTGATGTGAGACTGAACTGAATGGATTTAAAGGAAAACTCCATTGGGAATCATCTGTACCAACCATCCAATCTGCTCTTCTCAGTGAAAGAGCATGATAAAGTCAATTTTAAAGCCTACAAGGTGTGGTTTTTTTTTACACATATATAGGTAAGTTTCTTCTTTTAGCATGAAATACTCTGCTCCTCTGTATAGTTAATTATGACTGTAAAGTTTCTAATTTATATTTACCAAGAAAAGTACCTAGGATTCACATCAGTTGCATAAATACCTACTGAAGGTACTTTTTCAGAGTGGAAATGCCTATCGCAACGGTGTAGCTATTCAACCTTGTAATCAATAATGGTATCTGAGGTTTTTAATTTGTTATAAATGTAAAATGCAATTTGAAGACATTCACCTCTCTTCTGTTTTTCATTTTTAAGTGTGTGTGCTGTGGCTACGTTTTCAGCGTGTCTATATGTCCATACCTGCTTCTTATTCTTGAACGTGATATCTTGGGAATGCCTCAAGGGAGCCACTTAAAATTAGGCACAACAGTGAAGATCTGTAGGGCAAACATCAAAGGTCAAGGTCAGTTTGAGCAAGCCAACATTTATTTGGTCATTTGAGCGTCTTAAGTCTGCCTGCAGTCTGTTCACCAGGACTCAAATATCAACTGATTTAGTGATCAAAGGTCAAAATCAAGTCCACAATTCAAGGTTTCAGATGCAACCAGACCAAGATGCAACTGAGAGGTAGTAATTCCAATAAAACGTAAAATAAAATGCTGTAATAAATCATGAATCTACTGTGTTGTGTAATGAGTTGGTACAGTTTAGTCTGGGTTGAGTTTGCACCTTTCACTGTTGGACAACTGGGGGAAAATGTATTTTTAGCTCATCTCTCTCGTTATGAACACACACATCTTAATGAACGGACTCAGATTTTTGGCAGCCGTGAGCCAGAGCACCTTCTGTGTGTTGATATTTAAACAAAAGGTCATTTATTGTTGGAAAGCAAAGCTTCCAAATTCTCATCAGAATATGTGTGTGGGTGTATGTTTGTATGTGTGTGTGTGTGTGTGTGTGTGTTGTTCTCATTGAGCAGACTGCAACATAATCTCCTTTTGATCCTTTTTTTTCTGACCGTTAGTTCCCACACAAAATAATTCTCATTAATTACATTTAGACTTTTCTTAATGATCACCGTCATTGTGTAAGATGTTCACACTTATATTTTCTGTGAAGATGAATCTCATGACTGTGGCAGCCTCTTGAAAGACTGTTAATAAGACAGAAATATACATCTGCCTCTACATATGCAACTATTTGTTGAAATATTTGCCATTTCTACTTATAGTATATCATACTGTATATTGGCGATCTCCTCAGAGTTTTTTATGGGTTATTAAGACATAATAAACCACACACCGTGTCTAAACAGACAAGAAACAGAAATAATACATGATTATACATGATTAGACATCATATATCAAATGATGCTGTAAATAGAAACCATGGATTGTTGCATATTAGATCCACATTGTGCTTTTCTTAGACACCATCATACAACATTATATTCAAATTAGAAACCAAATAAAATATTCTAGTAGATGTCATTTTACAGAACCATGCTGAGAAATCAAATACACATCAATTCAATGTGATTGTTCAAATAATGCTAAGTGGACAGGTGTAATGCCATATCGTAGCAGACATTGTCTTTATGATTGTGACATATGAGGAAATGTATTTATTTGTCTTTTATTTAACATTGTATCACTACAGGTCATTTGGTGCTCATTAGAAGAAAACCACAAACCACAGCAAGCCACATCTGGTCGTACTTCACCCAGCTCTCACAGCCTGCATGTTGTTTGAGGTCCAGAAAAGTTGGTTGGTTTTAGGACATTGCAGATTTATTTCCCACAGACAATTATAAGACATTTTCTCAGAGGCTCACACACTTCACCACAATAACTGTGTTTGTTCCTTAAGCTTTTTTGCTTGGTAGGATCCACCAGGGGTGAATCCTATGAGGCAGGAAGGGTGAAGCACAGCAATAACAAATAGCTCAATGGAGATGGAGCTTATCGTCATGGTATGTGATTCCCTATTTTGTTTATTTCCTGTTAGCTGAAACACTGCTAGTGGTTTCCCTTTAATGATGGACATTTTGCATTGACACTAAATTAAACTCTAGCGGACTTCTTTCTCAGGGTCAATACACCAAATACTCACTTGTGTTTCTCCAGTCAGTTCATGGTTGTGATGAATGTAATCTAAATATATGTGTTTTGCTTTGGCTTCACTGATCACCTGATCAATTTATGTCACTGTAGTTTTGCAGATTATAGTGCAAATAATCTGTCTTTACACACAGTGAATTTATATATTTTTTTTCTCTTTCTGTACTCGACATTCTTTTCAAAACCAAAACTATCCAATACAGACAGAAACCCCCAGAGGGGGGTGAAAAAATGTTTTAGTTATTTGTGTGAACTGACCCTTTAATCCTCAAAAAGTGTCAACATGACCTCAAGGTGTAGAACTGGTCCACAAGGACATGAGGTACAAGAGAACACACACACACACACACACACACACACACTTTAGTCTGTGGTAAAACTGAACTTCACAACTATCAGTCTTCATAAAAACCCGCTACTGACCTTCTGACAGACACACACACACAATTTGTTTTCATGACATCCAACCACTGGGTTACACTTACACACACACACACTGACACCTGTGAGATCAGCCACAGTTGGTCTATCCTCTTTCAGAATGTTCTGTTTTACAGTCAGCATGAACCCAGGACACACACACAAAGACAAAACATTCAGTCATTATATAACACAGTTATACTGAGAGTGTCTGTTGTTCCAGCAGCTAAAAAATCCAAGAAGCTGTGACATCTTTAAGATAAGAACAATGTTTCATATGGGGTTACACCTGAAAAATAGTGAAACCATTTAACGTTGTCATGAAAACATAATTGTTTTTTGCGCTTTGCGTTAGGATGCACATGTACACTCCTCAGAAACAGCCAAGAATGTGTCTTATGTCCATTATTTTTTACACTGATTAAAGCATCTATCGAGGAGTCATTGTACAATAAGAACATGTGAATGATGAAATTCATTTCCAAGCAAGCAAGAATGGGATGAAGTGAATAAATAAATTATTTCCATCTGATGAGAAACCTAGAGGAAATGTTGGGAAATAATTAAAGTTCAATTCTCTGTGCACATGATTGTACAGTTTCATGGCAGTCCAGTCAATGTTGAGATATTTCAGAGAGGACGGCAGACACACCAGTAGCCTGACTCGGAACGGCAATGTGTTTGCAATTAATTATTAAGAAAAGTTTTTTTTTTTTTCTTTCTATTTTTTATTTTGCTTTTTTACTTTCTAAAGCTTTCTTTAAATAACAAGTTGCTTTGCTCCAAATGTTAAGCAAGAGCACGACTAAAGTGTCTGCTTTTCATTAACCTTTTACTTTTATAGGTTAACATGTGCATTCCTTTGTGCTGGTCAGAACACACACACACACACACACACACACACACACACACACACTCACCGCTCCAGGGCAGAAGAAAAGCCTTGTTTCACATCATCTAATGGCTTGAATAATGTGTATTTCTATGAGGTGTATGCGAGAGACACACAAAAGCACTTTGCAGAGATTACAGGCAGCTGCTGGGAAAATACACACACACACACACACACACACACACACACACACACACACACACACACACACACACACAGAGGCCTTTGAACAACCAGATGTGGCTGTGCAGCAGGTTGTGAGCATCAGTACACCAAAAACAGGCTAAGATTTCTTTAACCTGCTTCAGCCTGAGGACACACACATTTACACACACACACACACACACACACACACACTGATCTTAAATTGAACTTAATTCCACTTTGTTATAACTTGGATCTTGTTTTTGTTGCCGTCATCGTTTCCTCTGTTGTGACTGTTCACAAACTGTACTCAAGCAACAACAGAGTGAAAGTATAATGTGCAAGTAGCTGATAGTTGATCCAGGAAAGCAGTGACATCACTGAATAAAATAATTCAAACGGGTCAGCAAGCACAAGCAGTCAGACTGATAGATCGTAAACAACCAACGCATTTAGTTGTTTAGTTGTTGAAGAAGCAGTTGAATTATCAGTCTAAATTTTGACCCTCACCTCTGATCATGAGCTTTGGGTAGTGAATGACATTGCAGATACAAGTGGCTGTAATGAGTTTCCTCTGCACAGTGACTGTCAATCCTGTCTTCTCAGTCACTTCTCAATGCCTCCTAGATAGAAACTTCAGGTAATCAATGGACAACCAAGCTGATTTGGAAGCATATTTACAGCAGCCTACTGCCACTGAGTGTGCAAGTAATTATTATTTGATCTCAAGGTCCACAGTGGCTGCAAGACAAATGTTACAATGAACAAATTTTAGTTCATAAAGTTTAAAAGAATATCACAGTAACATTGAGCTATGGCTTTAATGTCAGATGTTTCTAAACTAGACCTTGTGACTAGAGCTGGAGGAAGTCTTATACAGCCCCAAACTGTGACAACAGTAAAGCCATAAAGTTGGAAAATTAACTGACTTATTGTGGAGGAATACTTAAATGCAGTTCCAGAAGCTATGTTAAAAGCTATGTTTGCCTGAATATTCATGAAGGATAATGTTATGCTTTAGATGGTGGCCAGCTTGCTACAACTTTGTTCGTCTTATATTGATCTTTTCTACATTTTAAAGTTTCGCAGTGATTACATTAAACTCACATAATTATAATGTGCTGCTTTGTCTAAACCAAACAGCATTTAAAGAATAAAATATGCAGCAATTGTGATGTGCACTTCTTCACTGTTTCCTTTAAAACACAACAAGCTGTCTATCACTTGATCTTCATTTTGCAGATCAATCAAGACTCTGGAGTTTAAAGACCATCTTCTTACTTAAATTTAAACATACAATATTTATTGCTGTGTGAACACAGTATTCTGGCACAATAGGAATTTATTAGCAACATTTCAAGTGGTTTTGTCCACGGATAAAGTGTTTTATTCTGGCAACTGTTGTCTTTTTCCAGCCTGTCTGGTCGCCTCATGGCCTCTTTTTGTGTCGACACATTCAGCCTCATGTTTTTATTTCATTTTCCTTTCCCTCTGTCTTTTGTCTTGAACAGTTGCTTCATCTGAGTGTGGAAGTCTCATTCACAAAAATGCTAAAAGTGTTAAAAGAAGAATTTCACATCGCAGTCCTTCAGTACATGAAAAGTCTGAACAATGAGTGTTTTATACACAAATGCATTCATATGAGTGGCTCTTGAACCACAATCATTATCTTAAGAGTTACCAAATCATAGATATAGAAGTACAGTACACTGCATAGTGATGTTTGTTTAACATGAGGAACTTAAATTAATGTTTTTTTTCACTGACTATCAATAACTAACAATAACTCTGAGACAGGTAATGAGCCCCTCACTCTCACTCTTACGCACACACACACACTAACACACACGTCTTTTTGTGTGGAGGTTCATGTATGCCTCCTCTCACGCCTCACCTTCCAGCAGAGAACAACACGGTGTAATTAAAAGTCTACACAGTCAATTAAGACTTACTCTGAGGTGTGTGTTCACAGAGCTCGTTCTGTCAGCGAGAGGGGGCGAGGATGTGGATAAGGTGTCGGTGGACTGAGCTCAGCGCTGTGGAAAACGTCACAATTTGCTAGTGACTTTTTTTTTTGTATCCCATTCTCTCTTTTGTTCATCTTCATCCTTTTCTCAAGGTTCCTCCCTCTTCCTTCTTTCCTTCTTTTTTTTATCTCTGTGTAATTCCATCATTGTCTCTCATAATTTATCTCTGCTGATTTTCTTTTCTTTCTTCTGCTTCCTTATCTCGCTTTCTTTTACCTCCTCTAGCTGCTGCCCTCCTCTTCTTCATTCTAGATGAGATAGAACTTTATAAATCCACCATCAAATTTTATATCATATGGCTAAAATGCAAACACATGTACGTTAGAATAACACAGCTCAGTACCAGCACCAACATCCTCAAAAATGAAGGTTTGTCTCTTATTTTCTCAACAACAGGTCATCCATTCAACATCTTTAATGACATCACAGAATGTTGCTTTGTGAGTTTGTATCTAGAAATGCAATGGGCAAAAACATACTAATCACACTATCTTTGCTATACCCACTTACGCCGATGATACCCAACTTTAACTGTTGTTCCATTAGATAGTGACACTAAACCTTTCCAAGACAAAAGACTTGGCCAGTCAGTCAACATCAAAAACGTCCTTTCCTCCCTCACCCAAACTGAAGCTTTAAGAAACCTGGGTGTTCAATCGGCCGACTGGTTGAAGTGATTAAAGGTCGATTGTGAATTGTGAATAAACTGGAATTGTTCAGAGGCCACAGTAGACGCCGTGACCTGGATAAAGTCGAGATGTATTGAACTTTTAAGATTACAAAGTTGATAAATTTTTGTATTTTGTCTGCTTCCTCCAGGAATTGTAGCCACAACCACAGCACACTGGTTAAACTAACAGTGGTTTTCATGAGGAAGCTCAAACAAAAGCTAATTGTATTGATGTCTAAGCAACAGATCCTAAAAGCATATCCAGTCCCCAGAGTAAAAAAAACATCATCATCCCTACAGTGGTTTAGTTACTTTTCTTTGACTTTAGGAGAACAAGGAAACTCTCTGTTACTGAAAAACTTACTGTTTTTATGGCACATGGAGCAATCACATGTTTTCTCAACAAAGAAGGATTATTTCCCCCATATCAAAATGCAACTTACATTCATTCATTTTGATTAGATATTCAATATATTTGCATTATGGATTGGCAAAAATTAAAGATGAAAAGAAATGCAAAAAAGTGCACAGTGTACAGTGCATGATTAAATCCTTTAAACACCTAAGTAAACCAGTATATTTTACCTCAGAGACTGAGATGAACTCCCACTGACATAGTAATTACATTAATAAAAGCAAAGAGAACAATGTAACAGTAGCAGCATGAGAGAATGAACCACAAAAGGATGTGAAAGTGACACTTTCTCACTGTAACAGCTTCATTTTTACAAAAAGAGAAAAAAAAAATCACACAATCAAACTGTCTATCAAACTTCAAATAATCAACTGAAACTTTAAGGCTGGTTACACAAAACAACAGCTGAGAACAGAAGGTGAAAAAACCTGAGGAAACACACAAGTTTACAAATATTTAAACTTCTGATCAAATTCAATTGTTCAACAATCAAAAATATACTTCAAAAAACTGAAAAAGAGCTGAAACAGTCAACAATAAATGCAAAAACCCACTTCCCTCAAACAAAAATCACTAATATCCAAGTCAAAAACAAAACAAACAGTTCGAACAGGCGATTTTCTTCTACGCTCATTATCGTTTCCTGCAGCGAGTCAGCGAGTTGTAGCACACCTTTGGGGGAAAATTGGCAGAACTGATGAGGAAGGTGTGAAGACGAGAAGAGGAGAGAGGGAAGAAAATAGATACTCCCTTTGGGTAAATTTTCACCTCTGATGAGGGAGGAGGGTGAGAAAACTAGATGGAGAAACTCAACAAGAGAGGAAGAGATGGAGAGCCGGAACAAGTGCGCGAACGTCTAAAGACTTAAAAGAGTAAGAGGCTGTGATGTGAGCTGATAATTTGATCTCGACCAGGGAAGTATTTATTTCCCCTCGATCATGGTGTTGTTGTGAAGTTGTCAGAGAGTAATCATCTACACAGATCACACAGATCCACGGCATGGAAAACTGTTTATTAGGCTCCAACAAAAAGAGGACACCTTTTACACAAATAACCAGATATTCCCCACAAGTATCTGGCTGTGAATTGCTCTGATTGTTTCTGCCATTTACAAATGTGTCTGCTGCTCTGATCCACAGAGGTTTTTAGGGATGAAAACCTCCTGAAGCTAGCTATATTACATTAGTATAGTATTTTGGAGGTGGATGTATAGTTGTAATTGCGCATTGCAAATGGTATACCCTCTCTCATTTGTTTTAAAGCCTGCTGCTATTATCACTGCTGTGATATTACTGATTACACTGGGTGCTGCCAATCATATCGGGACAGCCAGTCTGACAGGACTCAATCGCAGCAGAATAATCCTGACTATGTAAAGTGCTTTGAGATAAATGTATTTTGTGATTCGGTGCTCTACAGAGTAAAACTGAATCGAATTGCACTGAATATGATCATATCATAGCAGTACAGTTAGGTAGTATATCTTTATAGAATAATATGGTTCGATAATGTGACAACGTCACTCTGTGGTACTATACTGAAGAACTACAGGATAATAATATGATATGAGTTATTCTGTCTTATAGAACTTTATTAAACCACAGACAAATTACAGGCTATAGAGCCTCTGTGTGTGTGTGTGTGTGTGTGTGTGAAATGTGAAGTCCATATGAGAGCTCTAATAGACTAGAGTGTGGGATCAAAGGGCTCTGCAGCTGCTGTGGTCTGGTTCACCACCGATACCGATGAAGGGACACGGGAGAGTGGGGTGAGAGAGGGGTGAGAGAGCACACAGGACAGGACTACCGAGCCCTGGCACAAACAGACAAATGATTTTTGAGAAGAAAAGGTGCAAACATCAGTGAATGTGTGCGTTTTCCACGTGTTCTCATATTTCCACTATAATTTCTGTATAACCAGCTGAATTTTTCAATGTTTTTCTTTTTCTACATTTTCATTCACACTGTGTTTCTTCTACCACTTTGGTTGGGTTTGGAGTCTGCATTTGGAATAGATGAGTTTGTCCGTACATCTCCAGACCCGGTTAACAAGAAACCTGGCATTCCCCAGTCAGGGAACCTGAGACAGATTGGGGTGGGGAGATGTGGGGAGATGTCAGCGTGCACTGACAAAACTGTAAAACAGGACCTGAAAATAGCCAAAAATATACATGAAAATGTATTGAAACCACAGTGAGATTTCCAGTGAAAACGCTATGTTTTCTACAGGTGGCTCTTGGGTGGGGAAAAAAAATGCTTATTTTATATCATGTCAACCCAGCTGTATAAAAGCGATGACTTAACTTAACTCATTACCAGTAACTACAAGGTTTCACTCACATGATAACATTTAATAATGTGCTTAGAACATTCTTTAGTTATTTTTCTGTATTATATTGTAGATATACTCCAATATTATATTTTATAACACTAAAAACAGCGGTAGTAGTATTTTGGCTAAAGTATCTGTGCAAATAATCACACAATGGGACAACTGTTTTAACTGTTAAACAGGAAAAGTTGGATGTGGGTATATAGTTAAAAGCCTGTGGTGGTTAGCATGTTAATAAAGATCAAGTAATCAGATCTAGGATTGAATCGTTAATGAAAGGTACTTCCTTCCCAGTTTTCACAAATTCTGCTTTAAGTAATACAGTACAGTACAATACAGTAATAAATTATCAAAAACTGACCAGGATAAATTTAGATGGGAGCGACCTGATATTGTGAATAAGTCTTGTTTTTTTTGATTCTAACAGTTTCACACAAATGCTCTATTTTAGATATAATTAATTTGGTTGGTCGCAGGGTAAACACAGACTTGAGTTGTGAAGTGGAGTGGGTTGTGAATAGGTGGCCACTTTAACTGAGGCACAGACACTTCTGTAGAACTGTATAACTGCCTGCTGGTCTCAAATCCAGATTGTTGTGGTTTTGGTCGTCTGTACAAATTTTCCAGATTTTCCTTCGACTTTTTCTATAAAGCCCACGTAATTGGCTGGACACCACCTTGATGAATGATGACTTGCAGCTATACGCTGGTCACTGGTCAGATTAGAAAAGGGTCCAGAGAAAATTACAGTCCAACATTGTTGTGGTCTGTGCACACACCAACCTATCATTCGCTTTTGGAACTCACAGCTGACATAATCAGGTAGCCTGGTGTCATTACTGCCAACGTGAATAATGACCTTACTGTATTTATGTCTATCCTTGGCCAGCAGTTTTAATACAACTCAACAAAGCCTGCTCTGGCCCCAGGAATGCATGAACTTAACCTCCAGGTCTTTAGATTGTGGCAGGAAGTTAACTGAGGGACACCACACAGACAGAGGAAGAACACACAACATACCAAGAACCTTGTCTCTACAGTACTAACCACTGGTCCACACGATCATAATAAATAGTTTATTTATGAAGCAGACATTACATAGAGCAAACTGTATGAAATAATCTGTTTAACGCTGGTTGGTACTAGCGACCAATTGAAGTCACAAAAGATCAAAGCTCAGTAAGTGAACCCTTTACAGGACAGAGCTGACTGAGGGTTATGAGCGTGTTCGCCTTAACGAACAGCAACAGAGAGAGCAGGCATCCTGTTGAATGGTGACCAGATGGGGACAAAAATGTGTGTGTGCGTGTGTGTGGGTATTACCCATGTTGTGGGGACCCACATCAGTCACATTACAGGGACAAACATCCCCCATTAGGTGCAAGTTTTAAGATTAAGGTTAGTCCCCAATGAATGAATGTAAGTCAGTGTAATGACCCATATACATGATTGTGTGTGGGGGGTAGGGTGGGGTGGGGGGTTCTTCTTACCATAAATGTCTCTTTGAAGGAATAAATTGCTTTGAAAAGAACTCAAAGCAGCACTGCTCAGCTCAGGGGTGTTTTGTGTTTGGTCATGTAATTATTTGCATGCCTGTTGGCCTGCATG
This sequence comes from Polydactylus sextarius, assembly GCA_016801845.1. Lineage (NCBI taxonomy): Eukaryota > Metazoa > Chordata > Actinopteri > Polynemidae > Polydactylus > Polydactylus sextarius. The sequence continues at coordinate 14,707,639 of CM028922.1, read as the reverse complement.
AGTGTTTGTTGCACTGTTCATGAGTGTGTGTCTCAGTGGGGCTGATGTCAGGTGCAGCGCAGGTGGGCGGCATGGGGGAAGGGATGAAAAGGTCTATAAAATGGACACACCTGATCTCATTGGACACATGACAACCACAGCAGAATGCACGGCTGCTGTCAGGTTTGGATGTGAGCTGCTTCTTTTGCCTCAGACGAACACTGTAAAATACTACTAGTTTTCCCTTGAGAGAAAGTTATAAGTTCATTAAAATCGATGTTTAATCCCAGAGGATGAAGCTGTGCTCTCTCATGCTGGCAGCCAATCGCTAAACGCCTTTTCCAGCTATTAGGAATAGGCACATTTACTCCCCAAGTATCATTTCAGTTAAAACAATATTTTGCTGTTCTTTCATTTATCATCTAATATAGAACTTTAGCCAGAGGTGAAGGCTTTGCCGGTCTGTCGATCAGTCTACTCTTCTGAACCACACCGTCATCCAGACAGTGTCCAGGCTCTCACTGGATCAGCCGCCATCAAACTGGTGATCCCTGACATTTCCTCCAGCACCACCAACCAGAAGGTTGACATCTGTGGTGTTGCGCAAATGTTTCAACAGTAACTGGGTGGATTCCTGTGAAATATAAACATTGTTGTGGACATTCACGAACTGTTTCATACAGTCAAAGTACGCATTGTTTTATGAACAAATACTTACAAAATTATTGACATTCTACTGCACTGAGTGCTAATTAGCTTGTCAACATGGTATGCAAAGTTAAAGAACATGGCAAACATATGCGCTAAGCATGAGATGTTAGAATTATCTTTGCGCACATTGATATTATTTTTTATGTTCAATAAATCCTGAAGATCTTAAACACAGGGATGAGCTTAACTACTTTGTTAGATTTAAGGTTGTGTTGCATTAAAAAGAGACTTCTTTAAGTCTCATGACTGCAATAATAAACATGTGGTTAAAGCTGTGGAATGGTCATAGTTTGGAAAAAAAGAAGGGTGAGTATCAGATTCACGTGGGAAACAAACAGTGGTCTCAGAGTCATGTGTTTTGCAGATTTTGTCCTGTTTCTACTCCGTCACCTCTCTTCCTCATATGTTCCCAACATCAATACTTCAACCGTTGTCGGTCACAAGAAAACATAGATATGAGTCGTGACAGTGTGTTTTTTTTTACTCCTGTTTACAGGACAGTCTCAACTTAAACCTCTAAAAGGCATCCCTATATATTTATAATGTTTTACACAATATATAATAATAATTTCTAAATGATTATCAAGACACACCCAGAAATGTGATTTGTCAGTGAAGCCAAATGAAACTAATCCAGTCAAATTCCAGGAATGTTTTCAGGACAAAGTGATCATAACGTTACTCTGGATGGCGTTACCTTGGCCTCCACTTCCACCGTAAGGACTCATTTTTGAACATGACCGTTGTCTTACACATAAAAGTCTCCAGGGCTGCCCCCTTCCACCTGCACAATATTGTGAAAATTGGAACCATCCTGAGGAGTTCGTCCATGTGTTCATGAAATTGAACTGTCCCAGTAATTCTGCTGAAAGCTCCATATTATCCACAGTGCTGTAATGTTGATGGGAACTAGAAAAACAAGTTGTATTCCCTCTTTTCTCATACATATCCTAAACATCCCAGACATATATGTACAGGCCTACGTAAAGGCTGCTATAGGAGCTCCCATTAAGGAAAACAACAACAACAACAACGAGTCACAGGTTGCTGCTACAGTGCCCCTGCTGCACTATAAAATCCATTTTCATTTGTTATGTTCATTTGTTTAAAGACAAACACCTATTTTTGACCAAAGTTATTTATCACTTGTTTTTTTCTCTTCCGTGTGTGTGTGTGTGTGTGTGTGTGTGTTTAGTTTTCCATTTTCCTACAAGGACAAACAGTGCCCCCTGGGGATGAGTCTCCTTCAGTCGCCTCTCTTGTTTTTTCTCTCCTCTGCTGTTACGTCTTCCTTTTCATTCCTTTCCTTTTCCTCATCTTTCCATTCTCTCTTTTTTCCCTCACCTTCCTGTTCTCTCTTCCTCTTCCTCCGTCTCATGGTGACACAGTAAGGTCGAGAGGCCGAGTGGCGCAGAGAAAGAGAGACAGACAGAGACATAATCCATAATCTCACTCCTCACTTCGCTCTTTTTTTTCCACCTCATCTTTTACACCTCCTCCTCGTCTGTCCCTCAGCTACTCTCTGTGTGTGTGTGTGTGTGTGTGTGTGTGTGTGTGTGCGTGCACGCGTGTGAAATTAATAGAGGAGACGACTGAAGTACAGAGTGATACAGAGTGATTATGAAGTAAATAACCCCAAGAATATCAATATATAAAAATGGTTCAAAGCACTGCATCGCAAAGTCAAAATCATAAAGAATGAATAAAATAAAACACATACAACTACAAATAAATAAATAAATGAAAATGGCAAACATGTGATTGGAGGAAAATAGACTAAAATATCAGAGTAAAACAAAATACATTAAGAGGAGCAGTGGATTGTGAGTTTGAATCACTGAAACAAAATAAAATTCAAGAGAAAGATAAAAAAAAAAAAATCATTCAACACTAACGAGAGAGGATGAGACAAGTTAAAGGATGAAGGGAACATGAAAACTAGACTAGTTTTCACTGTGAAATATTTACTGGAAACAAACTCAGCGACTTCAGTATTGTATGAACGTCATAAACCATATTTTATTTTATTTTACTTTACATTAACTTCACCTTCTACTGTTTGTATATGAACAGTTAATTCACTGTAGGAGCGGTGGAGTGCTAGAGGGTGCTGCTGCACCCACCAGGCCAACAGGTGCATTACTGAGCCAAGATGTGATGGTTCCAGTGTTGACTTTTAACTTTAAAGTGACTCACGTGCACGTCAGCGCACAGGTTATGTTGTGTGTTGGCAAAAACGAATACAGAGGCTGGATCAAGATCAGATGGAGTTGCGCCTGGAGAACAACGGCTGCAGAAAACAACAACAAAGTTATTAATACGTTTTATGTGCGTTTGATATGTGTGAGTGTGTCGTGGCTTGTATAAACTGTGACAGTTCTTCTTATACATATTAGAAAGCGTATGTGCTATCGTGAGTTTATAGGGATGTTCAGACTAATTCTTGTAACAAGAATTAGTTTTTACTCTTTACTCTTTTAATTTAGATTTATTTTTTGATATGTTCGTTGATGTTTATTTCTGAAGAAAGCATATAATTCAGATTTGCTAACTTCTCCACACAGACATGTGGTGAATGAGTGAAAGAGGCAGAAATGCAGCTGAGGGTTTTTAACACTTTGTGCGGGTAATGAGAGAGAAGGGGACTGATGGAGGGAGGTGAAACAAAAAGGAGGAGAAAGAGGAGGTGCAGGGAGGAGGACTGCCACCCCTCACCCCATCCCCCCACTTCATGCCCTTAAATAAATTCCACTGGCGTCTTGTAAATTTTTATTTTTGTGGCGCTGCTGCTGCTGTTTTTTGGCTGCAGGCCCCATCTGTCGGCCAGCTGCTAGATGTTTGAGAGGAGGAGGAGGTGTGTATGTGTGTGTGTGTGTGTGTGTGTGTGTATATGTGAGAGAGAGAGAGAGAGAGAAGGGTTAAAGGAAGGAAAAAAGAAAAAAAACATGCACACACTAGTGCAGGGAGGGATTAAACACTATTGGATGAGAGTGTTTGCAGGTTTATGAATATGCATAACAGGTGAGAGAGGTTTAAACGGGTAAGAGAGGAGGAGAGAAGAGAAGAGGGGGAAGAGGTGGAGGAAGAGAGTCGGGGTAGGAAGTGATGGATGTGCAAGAGATACCAGGTGAGGAGAGAGGGAAAAGAGGAGAAGAGGAAGGACGGAGAAGAAGGGACAACAGAGGGAAGATTTCAGAGGAGAGAGAGAGAAGTGAGGAAAAAAGGTAAGAGTAAAGGGAAAAGAAGAGTAAAGGAGGAGGGAAAAGAGTAGAGGATAATAAAACAAACAGAAAAAAAACAACAGGAAGACAACAAACATGGCTGGGAAGAAGAAAAGAAGGGAAGAACAGGGTTAAATAAAACTGGAATGAAAAATAAAGGGGGGGGTGAAAGGAAGGAAGGAAGATAGATAGATAGATAGATAGATAGATAGATAGATAGATAGATAGATAGATAGATAGATAGATAGATAGATAGATAGATAGATAGATAGATAGATAGATAGATAGATAGATAGATAGATAGATAGATAGATAGATAGATAGATAGATAGAGAGAGAGAGAGAGAGAGAGAGAGAGAGAGAGAGATACATCAAAAGTGGCTGGAAACAGCTGCTATTTTCTGTTGTTGGACATTTTTGTGGTTTTGCATTTGTTTTTGCGCTTTTGTCATGTTTTCCTGACTTTCCTTTTAAAACTTGTTAAGCAACACACATAAAAGTGTTCACACACACACACATGCGTGTGTGTAATGTTATTTGCGAAGTCACTAAAATCAGATTTCCTCATGGTTCGTAATGAATCCAGGGATTCGGTGATTCAGCCGGGGTCAATAAACAATAGTCAAGATATTCTGAGTTCTTCTTAGTTTGGGTCTACGTCGACATTTCCCATATTGCAACAATAATCAAAATGTTAACCCCAGTTCTGTAAGAAACACTTTAGTCAAAACACTTTTATTGTATGCTACGTACAATTTATATTGGGACAATTACATCTGGCGGCATGTGTTCTGGGGTTCCTCTGCCTCCCATGTGCTTGTGTGGGGAGCCTGGGGCAGGGTGTGTTTTCCCTGCCCTTCCATGAGCCATCATGGAGTGGCTGAGTGGCGAGCATGGGGCAGGATCCCCCTCCCAAGGAGCATGAATTGCAGGCAGGCTTAGACTGTTTAAAAAAAGGCGTTCTATTGGGTTCTTGCCAATCAAAAGCGCTGTGCGTAACCAGCTGAGCTATCATTAGCGTTGACTTCCTTGTCCTGTCAGAACTAATGCTAAGCTCCATTAGTGTTAAAGCTCAAACAGTTTTTTGAATACCCTCCACCTTTTGACTGATAATAATATATTATGAGACAATGGGCCTCTGGGAAGACATGAAAACAATCCCCAACAATCCCAACACTGATTTCCAACCCTTATTGTTGTTTTGTGTCTCTGATGTATGGTGAAATGACAATGTTCTCTATTTCTACATCTTAAATAACAAAAATGCAAGAACAAAAATACACTCACACAGACTGTTGCTTACAGCACAAGAACAAATAAATCCCTTAACAGGAAAAACAACATATTATGTATGTTATGTCACTATGTGCATGCATGTGTTTGGATGTTCGCTCTGTGTGTGTGTGTGTGTGTAGTGAGCTCTTATTTTTTTGGTTCAGGTTGGTCACTGTTGTGTGACCTACTTTTCCCAAACGGACATCCTAAAACACCACATTCTCTTCTCTCTCTGTGGGTTGATAAATCCGTGTGGGGCGATTCTTTATTTCATTTCATTTGTTTGTTTGTCGCTTTAAACTGCAGCAGAAGTGACGTGTGTGTATTTATGTGTGTGTGTGTGTGTGCGTGCGTGTGCACTAAGATGAACATGTGTGTACTTGGTCCTATTTACAGGACAAAAGCCTTCAGTGACCCAATAAGGGAGAAAAGAAATCACAGCATTTTATTGTGAAACAGCTCTGCTGCTTTTATCCACAAACCTTGTTGACCCCAACGAACAGAAACAGTCTTGACACCATTTTTCACAAATTAACCACGTGTATTTTATTTTTATCTGATACATAAAGGGCTGGATACAGTATATACTTAAACAGCCTTAGTTCAGGAAGAATGAGTGAGAATATTGCTTTTTTTTGTGTGTGATTTTGTTAATTATCTGTTCCTTCTACTTTTTTTTTTTCCTGTGTTCCCTGTATCTGATGCGTTATTCTCATTTTTTTGTTATACACAATAAACAATACTTGATGCCTCAGCCTTGCTTTTTTGATATTCTGTATTGACCCGAATATAAGACGGTATTTTTTCTCTAGAAAAAAATCTGAGATGGGTCGTCTTATATTCAGGGTCTAGAAATCCGGGGGTCTAAACCAACAGGTGGAGTAAAATGTCTTCTCCCCAAACGAGTCAGAGCTTCTTCTTCTTACTCACATACACCAGAGACCGGAAGAGATTCGACCGCGACACATAGACTCACTAAAAAACAGTGACTCAAACATTGAGCAAGTTAACAAACAGCCGAGCTGTTCACAAGTTCGATTCCCCATCCAGACAAGCTTCCCTGTTTGTGCTCTCCTCCATTCCTGTCTCTCTACACTATCCCCAGCAAACAATGATAAAAACAAAACACAACTCCCACATGATGCATGCTTGCTGCTACAGGTCATGTTCTCGCTCACTAATTTTTCCAAAAATGGGTCTTGAAAAAGATGAGTCGTCTTATATTCAGGGTCGTCTTGTATTCGGGTCAGAACAGTATTATTTTTTTAGGGGCATTTTTGCCTTTAATGATAGAGACAGTGTAGGGAGACAGGAAATGGCCACACGGGGAAAAACTCAACTCGATCAGGATTCAAACTGGCAAACAGCTGCACGACTATCCCACACTTCACCTTTCTATCATCAAATACAAACATCCATCCATCATTAAGAGTAGTTATTCATTGTAGATTTAGTTGCAATAAATGCCCTCAATTACCTAAAATGACCCCTTTCTCTCAAAATGATACAGTACCTCCCGACAATGTCACTCTTCGAATATGCCCTCACATACTAAACATTAGTATAAAAAATAGCCCAACGTTATCTGTGTTTTCTCCTTTTATGTTTGGTACAAGCTGATTTACACGCTAACCTAAATCAACTCCTGATCACAGCAGGTTAAAGTGTGAAGTGAACTGTATGAGTCAACACAGCAGGTTGTCTGGCTGCAGTATGACTAAACATAATGTACTTAACATATCCTTTGTACATGATTATTTTTAGCAACATCTTCACATACATACACATCCTATCAGTAGCTCCCACTTTTGAATGTCCTATTTATAAAACTTTTTTGATGAATATTTGGACTTTCAGCCTTGTTTTAATTAGTGATCTCCTCCGAGAGACGCTTAAATGAATCATTAGTCAGAAATATTTCCGTCTGCGTTGCCAGCGTTTTACTAAAATAAAAACCCCAAGAGTGCACCAACCTGGCATTACCTGTACTGTCATTTTATTCTAGTCTTCTATGTCTTCTTTCTTTTTTTTCTCTGCTTCTTTTTCACTTAACGCAAATCCCCCGATTGAACAGGAGGCAGACCCTAATTGGTGGAATATTAGAAACTATTATTCCTAATTAAACATCACAGAACACACTGTCAGAGCTGGAGTGGTGGAGTGATTTAAGACGCACTGAACCTCTGGCATCGTAACAAAGTCGATTAGCAGAAATGGACAAGAGATGCTTCAAATTGGCAAGAAGACAAACTGCAACAACAAAGCTTTGCCAGGGTTTCATCAACAGGTGTGACTGTGTGTTTGTATGAATATTTGATGTTGCTAACAAAACACATGCATGTATACGCATAACTTCATTCATTCTTAATTTGTTAAGGCACAAGAAAGAGAAAGATTTAATACTGCAACATATAATATTGGTTCACAAAATGTCTGTTGAGGAGCACTTCCTGGTTTGAGGTGCTCTTTGAATGGGATACTTTATACAAGAGAAACTCCAAGGTACTTTCATTCTACAAAATTAAAAACCTTTTATTGTTTTGACTTGTTATTTTAATCATTAAAAAACTCCCACGTCTTTTGGCGTGAAGCCTTCATTAGGGAGTCAAAAAGGCATCAGAGGTTTCTGACTGGTGGACTGTCATCCTATACTAGTCATGCACCTTATGTATACATATTTTAATGATAAATAAAATGACAACCAAACTTGTCACTCAGAATTATCACCAAGATCAAGAATTATCTACAATTTAGCTTGTGGTATTTATGGTATGGTTCAATCTCAACACCTGAGTTTAGCTTGTCTCCAGCAGTACAGCTTGTCTTGAAAGACCCAGCCATTGTCCAGTGGAATCTGGGAATAATATGATCTGATCTTGTCATGGTGCACCACTTCAGCCTTGGACCTCAGATTCTTTTTAATCCTGTACACCAAATCATCCAGTAGGCCCACAATAAAGAACGGTGCATGTATGGGTCCTTGGCATGCCATAACTTCCGCCTCTTGCTTCTCACTCTCATAGTGTCTTCAGCCAGGCACCACCCAGCATCCCCAGCTTCATGTTGGGCTTGACAAATGTTCCTGTCATGTTGTCTTTTGGCACTTTTAACATATCTTCCCAGGGCTTCTCTAGCCAGCTGGAGCTACAGCCTCTCTCTGAGCTGTATGATGTAATGCGGAGGGTTTTTACGTCATCAGTGTTTGGTTGCTTGATATATCACGACAGCATAGTGGATCATCAAATCCCAGTGGCTGCTTTAAGCAGTGGTGGCCAAGTTTTTTTTTCTGTAGAATGGTATTAAAGTGCTCTACCTCTCCATCTGCCACTGAGACACCCATCGGACAAATCCAGTGGAAAGGTTCTGTGCCTGCACCACCGATGTGCAGCATTAATCAAAACACTAAGATTCTTTCACGTAAACTGTGGTTGGAAAAAATTTTCAGTAATGTGCTGCAATAAGCAGTGGAGGTTGTACAACTTAACTTAACAGGACTGAGTTACAGGACTGACATTCAAGTTTATTGATAAAGATACATATCTGTTGAATTTTTATAAATTGTGACTTGTTTTTCCATCTATTTTGGTAATGCATATGTAAATGTGTTACTCTGTATTCTAAATTTGAACATTGGTAAGAAAGTAAGAAAATGCTTTATACTGAGTTAATCCTGAGACATACAAGGAAAAAAAAAACATAAAAATGTAAAAATACACCTATTTTCTGAGATTTGTGTTTCATTTGATGATTTAGAGGAACCGTGTTTAATTTGAATCTGTAACAACTGTGTACATGTTTGTCTATAACTGCTTTTCTACATGAAACAAACTGGCAATTCAAACATTCCTTAATCTGTGAATCTGTTACTGCTTCTCTGGTTTTTATACATACCATAAATTACAAGCACAACCTTTTTTCAATAATACTTGTGAACTCAAGTTGGGGTGGTAATGATGACACTGTATGAGGGTCAATCGGCATTTTAAATGTCATGTCTGAAAAAATGAATTTTTGATTTTTTTGTCCTATATAGGAATATATATTTAAAATGAGCCAAATTATGAGGCCACCAGAACATTCCAGCCATATTATGTTTTGTAGTTAGTTATATCAATCCAAAACTATGTGTTTTCTTTTATACTGGGATAAAACTAAATTGTTGGTTCAGACTGAAGGATACTTTGTGTCACCACTGACCTGATGTTGCTCCAGTGGTGATCAAACTGTCTCTGCTGTAGTATCTCCACATCTTTCACTTCCTGCATACATGGTCCTTTTCCTGTTTTGATGATTTCAAGTTTGGTTTGATTGATACTTTATAACCCCTCTGCTGTTAAAAAAACATACACACAGACACAGTGAACAGGCAACAGAAGCAGTCATCATCAGTAAAGGTAAATGAAACAAATGTGCAAACAATAACTGTGGCTCAGAGGATAGAGCTGGTTGTCCAAGTATTAGATGCTCAGTGGTTTCAATCCCAGGGTAGTTACTACACTGGTGGTCAGGACCAGAGAAGTGTTATTGAAATGTACTCCAGTTACAACCAGATTATCCACAAAAATCCAAGTCTTTGCCTTCTTATAATTCTGCATCACCCTCTGTGGAACTGACACCAATACAACAATTCACACAAACATTCACACAGCTGCTGACAGAGAGTAACGTGTTGTCAAAACAATGATTTAGAAATTACAGCAGAGTGACATCAAATCAAAGATGACATGTTACCAGGAAATAATCAGGAAGTGGCAAGCTAAAATGCAGGGATCATTGTAACCATCCTGGGGGTCTTGGCGAGAATAGACTTTGGTCGCCACAATAACTCCAACTCCACCACCACCTCACGAGAACCCAGTGATCAGAAGCAGCAGTGTTTGTTACTTCATTCATGATCATAGAAACTCTATTTTTGTGGCATTTTTGCAGTGACCCCTGACAGTTCTGCAACTTGTGAAAATGCCTATGCAGCAATGTGGCCCTGCAAAAATGTTTTAAGTGCTGCAGATTATTACTGCTTAGTGTTAGTGCCAGTTTCTTGACACTTGCAGAACACGAGTTATGTCAAACCCAATGTCATAACATCCTCTAAGTGTTAATCTGCTGGAACATGCTCCTCTACTGCCTCTACTCCCATTTATAGTCTTTATTTATAGCTCCATGTTATTTGACACTAATGAGCAGTAGCATTAACAAGCATCCACTCTGACAAGAGCTTGATACAAAATGATGTGAACACAATTATAATAGACTGTGGAGAAAGGAGTGTAAATATTTCATCTTAGTTTATTAGAAGGTGAATTTTAGTCGTTGGAAATGTGATCCAACCTGTTGGGCATTTGTTTTTTTAAACTTATGTCACTACTGATAATACTATTGTCTCTATATCTTACTTATTGTGCTGTTATCTAGCTAAAGTCAACAGATGTGTATTAACATGTGACAAATAGGGAGCATGATATTTAGTTTGAATATAAATTTACTCATAAACATCAACTTTAATGTTGCTGTATATTGAAAATGTATACTGAAAAATGTGAAAGTCCAGTGGTAGAAACTCTTCTTTCAGTAACTTTAAATAACTATCCAAGTAAGGTCGTTTTCTGATGGAACAGACTCTGAACTAAACTATAGTTTGGGTTTGGTTTAAGGCAAGAACTGACATGGTTACCTTTAGGTAAATTAAGTTCAGTCATGATCATGGTTAAGAGAAAGCAACTATCTGGTACGATGGTCCAGCATTATGTTAATCAAACAAAGCCCAAAGGTAACAGAGTAGACCTCTAATACAAGTTATACATTTTGCTTTCAATAATTATTTTATTTCTCTATTAATGTTCACTCTTAACTGTAAACTGACAGATGTTTACACCACAAATATCATCTTAGCTGCTCCCCCAGATAAGTAGTAGATATTGATTTATTAAATTTATTCAATATCATAGGGGAAAAAAAAAACAACTGAAAATCATATTTCAAAATGACAAACAAGACAACTTTTTATGCAGTCAAAATCTTTCATCTGTGTGTGTGTGTGTGGTCTAGGTATTCCTGTTTACACATTTGCATCATGGGGACCTGTTTCCCTTATGGGGACAAAAAGCAGGTCGCCATAATGTAAAAGGTTAAGGTTATTGTCAGGTTTAGATAAAGTTAGACAAGTAGTAGCAACAACTGAGATCTCTAGGGTTTCCAGGAGAGAATCCAGGAAATTAGTGCAATGAAATGTCCCCTTAGGTTATGGAAACCAAACTGTGTGTGTGTGTTTGTGTGTGTTGGGAACGCACACACATATATGCACTGCCAACCACTCAACAGATGCAGGCTTGTGGTGGAAATGACAAGTGCATTTGTGTAGGAATGTTTTTTTTTTTTTTTTTTTGTTGGTAAAATTGACTTCTTTAAGCTGGCCAGCTGATGTCACGGTCACTCTCTCACACACAGACACACTCGCACATACACACATAAATACACCCATGCAAACCTCTCATATGAATCGACAATTTCTTTTTGATTTACACACAGACTTGGCATAAATATAAACTACCTGCTCTGCTTCTCTCGCACACACACACACACCAACCGACCACTCCAATGCCAAAAAGCCAATTACCCAGTCTGCTTTTTAAACAGAGCGTGCTACATTAGAGTCGGTCTGTGTGTTTAAACAGGACTAATAGTTGAAAGGTTAATTACTGATGCAGCAGTAAGCAGTTTGTAGTAATCACCAGTTATTACCTCACATTGTAATTACTCACTGTATCACTAAGAAACTGGAGCGAGACCAAATATCTTTATTTGATTTAACTGAGAAAACTTGATGAAAGGCTCTTTACCGCTGAAGTCATATTTATTACCGGCTATAACAGCACAGCAGCAGTATTATTATTTACACAGATATGAAATAGCTGTAGTTGTTACAGCAGCATTAAGTTTAGGAACACTAGTTAAGGTTTAAAATGTCTTTGTGCCACTCACTAGTTTTCATATAAATCACAGCATTTCCTAAGTATAACAATAGTATTGACAGTAGTTGTAGAAGCACTAACAACTTCATATTCACAGGATTATTTGCAGTAAGAGAGACAGTATCAGGAGCAGCTTTAGAATAGCAGGAAAAACATCGACTTCCACAGCAGCTTAGAGAGGAGACTTTCAGTTTCAGTTCAATCAGGAGAGACTAACAAGAGAGTGCGCAATTATGATTTTATTTTATTGACAGCACAAGAATCTATGGTGCTTAGACCCCGGCAGGATGTGGGAACTGTGGAGGCGATGCATGGACAAAAGATCTTGCTTGGGATGATCTTTCCTCCCTGGGGCCTAGACACTGAATAAGTGTTGCCATGAGGAGGTCTTCAAACAGTGGCTTGACTGGAGGGAGACTGACAACCAGGTTAAGGTGGTGAAGGGGAGGTGGTGGGTCTTGCTGATGCACGATGCTGAAATGACAGCTGGATGAGAGCAGAGAGAAATGACACTTTTAAGTCTTTGTGGCTTGAGATTGATTGGTTGAAACTGCCACATCAGGTGATGATTGGATAAAGACAGGGCTAGCAGGTGCATAATGTGGACACCCAGAGTGTGGTTCTGACTTAGTGTGCGTGTGCAAAGATAGTCTTCCTGATTGAACTTTCACTAACTTCCATTTCATGGTGTACAACTTTCTTTACCTACAAACTTTTTGTCTTCCCACGCCTTTTTCTGTCTTCTTGTGCTTCTCACATAATTTAATCACATGAAGAAATCCACATCAAACCTCCTCTTAACAATGAGGGACGTAATTAAGAGAATATTATACGTACATCAGCTCTCAGCATGGTTAATACTCTGTTACATCACTCACAGGGACACCACAGACACCTCAGGTGTTCTTGTGTGGCTTCATTTTATACTTGGTCACAGCTGTACATGATACGTGCAGTAGAAATACAAGCAGTTACAGAGACAGACGAGTAAAAACTCTCTGTATAGTCTCACCACCATCCTGTAAGCACCATGTTTTATTCTAGAAGTAAAAAGAAAACCTCTGAGTGCCATTGTGAAGGCAATATAATTGATGTTTTGTTTTGTTTTGTTTTTTTTTTTTTTTTTGAAATTATCCTCATCTATGATCATGAGTTTTTGGTGGTGATGAGATCATAGACACTCACAGCCAAAGTAAACTTCCTCCACAAGGTGTCTGGGCTCCAGACTTCCACAGGCAGCTGGAGTGGAAACAATGCTCCTTTGTTACAAGGAACCAGCTGACGTAGTTTGGGCGTCTGATCAGGATACCACCTCTGCATCTCTCAGTGGAGGTTTTCCAGGTACATCCAACCAGTCTGAGACCTCAGGGTAGACCCAGAAGAAAGAGCTAGAAAGTAGCACGGGTTTGAGACACACCTGGATTACTGTGATGACCTGAGGCTGTAGCTCAGGAGGTAGAGTGATCATCAACTAATCCGGAGGTTGGTGGCTTGATTCCTGGCTCCTGTTCCTGTCTGCATGTCCTTGGGCAAGATACTGAATGGCTCCGGATGGCTGTCGCATCGGTGTTAGAATTTTATGAAAAACATTCAATAGAACATAGAAGCACGAGTTAATGGGTGAATGTTGAGCTGCTGTGTTTTTGTCTTTGAGTGGTGACGAGAAAACTAGAAAACCGCTACATAAATATAGTGAATTTACTTGCTGTGACCCAATTCTGAGTAAGCCTGGGTAGGCTGTAGGGACACATTTTTATTTTTTCATTCTGCTACTGCTGTGGTTGACCATTTCACCAACAATAACAGTAGATAAAGCTGAACACGCAATTGGTCTGGTCTGCAGGACAAATTAAAGACACAGAATCAATTCAGGGGTCAGAACCAAGCAAACGCCAGTCCTCCTCCTTTTGTACCCTCTAACTCATCCCTTACAACTGTAATGTTATTTATTTTGTAGGTTTAATGTAGTTATTACATATTAATTACATACTAAATTTCATTCAGTTGTTATTTTTAAAATGTCCTTTGTTTGGCCTTATTATATCATTTACTTTTAATACAATTGTATATCATTTACTTTTAATAGAACTGAACAGAAGCGATTCCTCTAAGACTGCAAGGGAAGCTCAGCTTCCCCTAAAATGTCAAAAATGAAATGGTCAAATATGTACGGTTGTGTTAACATTTCATTGACTACAAATGCATTAGAACACGTTCATCTCAAAGATGAGTTCGTTCAGAATCAGCTACTTGTTGTTAACTTCTCATACATTCCCATAGCTTTGTTTTCTTATACGGTCTATGGACAATGCATTTGCCCATAGAAGCAGAGCAAAGTCGAAAGACAAACTGCAACTCATTTGTTGGTATATGCTCAGCGAAATTACTTTTTCATTTCTTACACTGTAAATAAAACACACTCATAGTATTTCCTCGTTTAAGTTTAATCGTTCAATCAGTCATATTGTTGGCTAGGTCGGAGTGAATTAGCTAGCTAGCAAGGTGCACATCATGGCAGACAATGCTAATATTGTCGACCTGATTTTGGCAAAGCCATTTGATAGTCTTCCTTACGAGTAGAAACTTTAGAATTAAGTTACCCGACAATGAGCTTCCCTTCTTTGAAAGACCGGCAGCCGCCACTGTTACTGAAGTCACCTTTTTAAAAGAGAAGAGTAAGAAGGATTGGATGAAGTGATCCTGGTAGAAGAAGGGTGAAGAAATGGTCAAGAAAGTGACAGAACTGGGAGAGAGAAGGGAAAAATGAGAGGGAGATAGATGGAGAGCAGGTAAAAAACAAGTAAGCAAGATTGAAGAGGAAGGAGAGGATGTAGAGAGTGAGGGATGATGGAATGAAAGAGAGAGATTAATAGATGACAGAGGTAGTTAAGAGAGGAATGCTGACAAGTCTCTTTCAAGTGCTGGAGACCGACACACACTCAGGTCCCAGTGGAGGGCAGGTGTAGACAGCATCACCATCTGTGTATCAAAGCTTCACATATTACTACTGCAGCACACATACACTTATAAAATAGATGTGTGTGTGTGTGTGTGTGTGTGTGTGTGTGTATAAACAAATCCTTATAGATATCCCTATGAGGTGTAAAAATATTTTTTACTCCTCATCCCCACCTCTCTGTCATGTTATTATCCTTCCTTTAATGTAAAAGGTTTATCGAAACCAACCATCTGCTCTATGCACACACACACACACCACATGTCTGCAGTGAGCAATTATTATAAAGCATCTCAGACTTACGTAGGTCTATTCATCTGCAGAGGCAAAACCACTTCATTTGATTGACACACCGTGAAGTGTAAGATCTGAGCAACGATTCCTTGAATTACTCCTAAACTATTTCATTTTTTTGATCATTCGTTACGTTCACCATATTGAATTAAGACTGCATACACACGTAGCTGGGCATTTTCAAATTCTATATATTTTTATGTATTTTGGCCTTTTGTCCTCACATAAACTGCTTTTTCAGTCACTCTTTCCAAACTCTGGCTTTGGGCTCCAACTCCAGCTACGCGTGGACGAGGAAACAGAGTTTTAGGTTTATAAGGTCAGGTGTGCAACGCTTGTTCCCATTGAGACCGTTGACTATGGATGCTGTCAGAGTGATTACGCTTATTCATGCTGTTTTTGCTTGTTTGCACTTGCAAACCCAGCTGATTAAATACATAGACGAGCAGGAGATGCTCTGAGACGGTCAGCTTCAGTTTTCTTTCACTTTCAACCCAACAGCCCAGACCGATATGCCATCAACGCTGAGACCGAATCTCTGAACGGTGGAGAAATTAAATTCATGAGATGAGAATTAAATCATCCTGCCAAGAGAATGGAGCATTTCTGTATGTCACGATCATCAATGCTGTCCACTTCAGAGTTACTTCACTTTGAGGCTATGAACTTTGTTCATAGCTTCAGCATTGTTGGGCTAATGAGTTACTGAGCCGTGGGTGTTGAGGAGCTAATAGTCATAATCAATCTGAGACTTACCGATCACCAAGTCACATTGTGAGTTCATCAGTATTCATCAGTACATACTCAGTTCACTTTAGTCACTTTAGTTTTAAGGTCAAAAGAAAATGCAAATACATCAAGTGTCCATGTTTAAGGGTAAATATTTGACAATGTGTGTGTATGTGTGTTTGTGTATGTGTGTGCATGCACATGTGTTTTCAAACGCCATAAATTACAATGAGATGAATAGTTAAATATGAAAATATGACAGGCTGGTCGTTTGACGCTTGTTCACATTGACAAGAGACATCTGCTCTGGCCTGTGGAGAGAATGAGCTGTGTGTGTGTGTGTGTGTGTGTGTGTGTGTGTGTGTGTGTGTGTGTGTGTGTGTGTGTGTGTGTGTGTGTGTGTGTGGTTACGAAGGGGGTTTGCATTTATTTCTGGACATTTAGCCAACACTCTTGCATGTGTACAGTTGCATAACTCTGTGTATTTCGTATTTATCTCTGTGCGTGTGCACGCACGCACATGCATGTGCACACACCACAAACACACACACACACACACACACACACACACACACACACACACACACTCCGTCAGAGGATGGGATGAAAGGATCAGAGAGTCTCATGAGAACAAACGGATGAGCAGACAGCGGATGCTGGTGAGGGACAGGACGGAGTGCGACACCAGGCTGTACAAACGCCGCCACGGCAGCATCGCTCTGATTAAAACACACGTTCTTCTATCTAATACTTTAATGAAATATTAACACAGTTAACTGTAATTAAATTAAAAGGAGAGCTGGCAGTGAGATTAGCAGCCATGTCAGAACACCCTTAGGAGGATAACCTCCCTTCAAATTAATACCAGAGCATTAACTTAGCCTCGCTGCTGTCAGACACACAGGCTTACATTGAGTATGGACATTCATTCACCAAAGCGGCAACATACTGTATATACAAAGACTGAATCTGAAATACATATGCACAAACAGCTTAGAGATTACAATAAAAGAAGTCGGTCCAGTTGTCATGAAAAAGTCAACTCACTTCTTGAGAATTGAGGTGCAAAGTAGAAGGAGCTGCACAACACCCACTACAGCCTCAACTGCAACAGGAAGACATGGACTGAAAGGTTTCAAGAAGAGCTGTAACAAAGTTTGAACACTTTGTTCTCTTTAGATTTAGTTTTCCTGTGTCCTCCTGCCACTAGTGGTCAGTTTAGCAACATAACTACCTCAGTGTGCAGGGCCACTGTCCAAATCAGAATACAACTGGAAGAATGACAGTTTGAAACAGAGACTCCAGTTAACAGTCATGTCAACGAGTAGTCAGGTTTTGTTACTTGTTCAGGTAGAAGAGGTAATACCGGCTGATCGTTGGTTCCCGGAGCGTTCATTGTCCGATTGGACATAAGAATTATCAGCACTGGAACAAATCCCAATATAACAAAAAAAATCGATGCAGTCAATCTCAGTGGTGGAATCCAGCACTGTATTTCATGACTCTTTACATCTGATGCTTCAGTCTGAACACTAATGTCATTATATTCCCATTACACCTGCAACCTCATTGTAGTGGTACAGAGAAATTGGTAACTTCCAATAAATCTACCCACCAGAGGCAGAATACCTGTGTGGATGCACAGAGTGATGCTTGCCATGACTTCCATGTGGTTTACGAATGCATCAAGAATGTTTGTTTAGTAAACATGGTTGTCTACATGTTTTTTTTTTTTTTTTTTTTTGAGTGTATTTGGTGTTATTTGACTCTTATTGTGTACAAAATGACTTTAAGCAAGAGCCATAGAGAAATGCCTGCAGAAAACTGCAGATTGTATTAATGTAGAAGTTATTGTATTTACTTTACCACCAAGATCACAGTGTTTCTGTGACGGTGTAGCCCCGTCAAGGACTGCTGGTTGCTGGTTGCAGGCCGACACACACACACATACACACGCACGCACGCACGCACGCACGCACGCACGCACGCACGCACGCACGCACGCACGCACGGACGCCGGCAGTCATACACCGCTCATTCCGTATTTAATTGACTATTCACTCAGTAATCATAGGTCTCCATGGGTGCACGCGTGCCCGCTTATGTAATCATTTCATTTACAATAAACCAGCGTTTTTCTTTTACTCACCACTGCCCTCCAGTTTCCACCTGTCATCTGTCCCGCGTCCATTTAAAATATTGCGCACGTCATCGGCGCACTTATAACACCGCATCGGCGGGCGTCGGTAAGTGACGTCAGCGCTATTATGACGTTTTGTGTTTTCTTTATATATATATAATTTTTACTGAAGGTACTGTGTAAATTCGGCGCAGGAACAGCTTGTTGCAGTTTTCTTAAAAAAAAAATTATATTGTATTTACCATGCGGTAAATACAATGGGATCATCCAAATAAACTGATTGGAGAGGTGATCAGTGAGCTGATGGTGGTTCTGAAGTCGATTTACAGCCAAGATTCAGACAACACAGGCTAACACTAATCCAGAGACCAGCTTCAGTTTGTACTTTGCTAACCTGTTAATCTCACTTTGTAGGATACCTGCCCCCCAGGCCTGACCACACACACACACACACACACACACACACACAGCATGTCTGCATTTGATTGTGTGCTTCAAAGGGAAAGAAAAGTAGAAATGGGACTATTATGGTTCAGAGAGATGAGACATATATACCTGCATAATTAACAATGAAATAGGGAAATGAAAATAATAATTAATATGTAAATCCATTAATTTCAGTGACATTCACTTATGAATGAATTCTCACTTGGTTTAACATCATTATCATAATAATCATATCACTGACATTACTAGTGTAGCAATTGCCATTGTGTCTGTCTCCTGCTGCTTGTTATTGTCCGTTCATTGTTTCTGTAATCATGACCAACATCATCTTTTATATGCTGATGTAAAACTATTAATTAATTTTCTCTCTGTAATTTTTAATTTATGTCATACATCATAAACTCTGATCTAAGCTGCTGCTGTTACACATTTTATCTGTGTTATTAGGACTGTAACTGTCCTAATTGTCAATTAGTTATTATTTATTTAGTTATTAGCAATTTTATTTGTTCTACCCGACATGGAGTGGCAGAATAATTCAGCAACTCTCTCTCAATATTTAGGCTTTTTTATTTTGCTTCAGGAGACCCCAGCGACAGCCATGCCCAAAAAGCCTCTTCACCCTGATGCCCTCCTTCACAATTGGTGTTCATGGCAACGGACCATCGCACAACAGGCACCAATGACCCTGTGGCCTCAGCTTCTGATTGTCCCATCCATAATGGAGACTAGGTGCATGGTCCGCTCATTTTCCATACCCTCTCCCTGTATGTGTGCAAAACTCTTCCAGAGGTGACAGCTGAAGATTTTGTGGACAAAGACCTCAGTCAGGTTCACCATCACCGTAGGCTACCCTCCCTCACTGATTAGTTGCAAGGCAAGTGGGTCATTTCTGGCAGTTACTCCCCATTGAGGATTATCCATTATTCCCCACATGGGTATTGAAGGCCCACAGAGAATCACAGTGTCCTCAGATGGTACTCCTTTCAGGACTTCATCCATGGTCTCCAAGGAGGCCTCTCACTCTGAAATGCTGTTTGGTGCATCATAACCAAGAACAGCCACAGCCTTCCAACAGCTCAGACAAGACTTGTGAGTATCTCCCCACCATAAGCAATGGTGTGTGTGCGGATATGAGTCCATCTAGTATCACTAAGTGTCCTGTTCCCATACCAGCTCCTACTCTTTCCTGTGACGACATACGTCCATGTGATCCAAGTGATTTTGAAAAGTGACAAGTGCTTTGCCACAAGTGTTTTCACCAAATAGTATTGGGGTGAGTTGCATTAACCATATGAATTATTTTGAGATTGAGGAGGAAGAGTTCAGCATCCTGACAACCTGGTGTATGATGAACTAAATGCACATTTAATGTTTGTCCTGTTAAGGTTTTTGGTTAGTTTGATCAGTCTGATTGACTAGGATGCACATTCAGAGGGAGACTGGAGGGTTAAGTCAGGTAACACAGGTGGAATATTGTTAGTGTTGTTGATGATGCAAATGTGGTGTGAGGGACTCGACCTTTTTGATGGATGGGTTGTTTGATTTGTTATTTCAGCTGTGTAAGAATATGGGAACTTTAATAAATAAAAACCTGAACTGCCTACATCCAAAGCAGAGTTAACCAGCCATTAAGGAAACAGGAGAACTTGATCAAGGTGTAAAATAATCATCAAAATAATGGACATTCCATTTCCCCAATAAATGCATCGCAGAGGAGATGAGGACGGAAGAGAGAGGAGGTTCTGGGAACAGCTTGGAGCTAGTAAATACAGGTAGCTATATCTTATGTGAACACCCTTTTTATTAACGATGGCTTGGTTCCATCAAATGTAAGTCACGTCAGTGTCACAGTGAGACAATGTGGACCCTGGAACTAGCTCACCTAAATGGAATGCAGCAATGTAATCAATTACACCTGCTTTTCCTGCTACAAGCCAAAATTTCTGCTGTGAAAAAGGTCTGTCTGACAGGAACAACTAGGCTGCTGTGGAAACAGCATGACTGTAATATTATACTGCATAATTTGCAATATTTTAGTTTTGGCAAACTCCTCTTGGAGACAGGAATAACATCTACAGCAGCTCTGAAGTTATACTATACATGTTTATTCATAAAATGAAAATGAGTACAAGGCTTTAATCTGAAACATGAGTAACTCATGAAACACTCTCTTGCAACTTTTTCTACCCCCCCCCTTTGGTAGCTGACCAGTTTTTCTTATTTGTTGCTACTGGAATATTAACCATATTCACATTGTATTTCATCATACACAGAAAAAAAAAGCGACAGAGAGAATTGAACAAAGTGAATTTGTGACCCACTGGTGTTGCCAGATGAAAAGTTGGTGGATCATCAAAATTGTTACACTTCATCCTGAGGGAGTCATGAATGTCTGAACCAAACTTTAGAATATTCCTTTCAATAGTTGAAATACTAACTAAAAATACAAAGAAACACAGACAGCATTTAATCCAACTTGGACTCTTGACATTTTCCTGCAATTCATCCTCAGGCTGGGTGAATAACAGTAAGTTTGGTCTTTGAATTCAAAAGTCTGTGACAGTTGCTGTTACACAGTAAATTATTTTGAGCAGAAATGAGGAAATTCACATGCTATTTACAGTGCTGATTTTATTGTTTTCTTTATCATTTTTTAATGTGTATTAAATCCCCAATGTTACCTGTAAAATTCAACAATGTTTCGTGGTTCTACTGGTGTCAGAGAAGACAAATGTGAAAATCACTAAGTGAAACACGGTGTTGTCAGTGAGACAGAGGAAAACATTTTTTTTCCTTTGTGTCCAAATAGACCTGGAGGAACTTTGCCTCCTGTTTTCCACTTACAAACCATCCACCTTGTTTGTCCTCATAAACCAAGACGTAAATCCGTTGCCTCCCTCTTTACCATTGGTGGGAATATCTTGTTCCACCCGGCGACCAGATGATGATGGATGATGATTGGCCGGCTGGATCAGGGTCTGCCGTGTATTTCCATACATCATCTGACTATCTTTCTGCCCCCGACGATCTGCACCTGCGCCGCCTCGCTTCCCCCGAAAATACCTCTGATTAATGTCCAGAGCAAGAGAAGGGAGCAGAGCGGGGAGATGCTGTGGTATTAATTAAACCAACCCTAATACCCCCAACTCCATCATAAATGTGAAGGAGGAAGGGAGGGTGAGTGGGGGGCGTGGGGTAAAACAAACATCAAAAAAGACAGTAAGAAAGTAGAGGGAGAAAAGACAAAGGAAAAAGTGGACAGTTGTGTAATTGAAAGACTGAAGAGGGGGTGGAAAACAATAAAAAAAAAAAAAAAAACAGATGAGAGAAGACTAAAGGTGAACAAGGTGTTATAATGAAAAGATACAGAGTGTGAAGAAAGAGGATGTGAGACAGGAAAAGAAATACAAAGAAGGAAGTTGAGATAAAAGAGACAAGTGAAAGAGAAACAGACGAATACAGTAAAATCATGGCAATAAATGCAGAGAGAGATAGTGGGGATGTAAGGATGCTTCTCTGCAACCATGCACAGGCTGCAGTGCTGCTGTTGGTCAGGTGATGTACCTGCTAATAATAAAGCTGCCTCTAGCTGCCCAGATGAATAACCCTTATCCTGTAAGCGTGCTGTGTGTGGGTTTAAATATAGTGTTGGTATAACATATGTGTTAGCCAGGTCATCGTAGGCATTTGGGGAAAAGTATTATTGAATTTTCAATTTTTGTAAGTTGCATTTAACCTGCCTAAGTATGAGGTTAGAAAGAATAAAGGAAAGAATCAGTGTATACAGTGTATGCTGTTGTCCGGCCATAAGGGAATCAATAAAAGGCTACAGTGGAAGGCTGAGTGACAATCCAGTTGTCATAAAGAGGGAGGGGTCACCATGTTTTTCAGAAAGTCTGTCATGGAGATGATTTATTATCAGTTTTAAGAAAGTGTTGAGACTGAGAAGAGTTGAGACCCTTGACTCCAAATTTCTCACAACTCATCACATGACAGTGTGACGTCAGTTACCAGAGATACCATATATTATATATACATAGTAAAGTTTGAAGTTAATATTTTCTGTCAGATTCTATTTTAGTCAAACCAGAGGCAGGAAAACAGAGCTGACCAGAAAAATAATGAATGAACAAACCAAAACATTTTTGTCATTCAAAGCCCTCTCTAACTTTTTGAAGGGCAAAAGTATCTCCCTGGTTTCAACCTCAGAAATAATACTAATATTTATCTTAAAAAATAATGAGATGATATATCAGCTTATTAAAGAGCTGAAATGATAATTGGGAAAGAAAACGGGCAGAAATGTCAAAAAAAAAAAAAAAGAAAAAAAAAAAGGAGAAAAAAAAAATCTTCATGCGAGCGAGTGAATCTGCATTTTACACCTAGCAGCCACTGTCTACAGCAAACACATTTATTTTTCAGCTATATTATTTAAAAATGCAAATAGATGCAATTACACTCGCCTTGTTTATCAGCAGTTATTACCAGTATTTTGGCGTTGCCGTGCTGAAGAGGAGCCATATTTCAAAGCGTTTGCCGACGGCCGCTCGCTAACGCAGATAACGAGTTTCCCCCCTTGCAGATGTAATTACAAAACTATTTTCTGGAAAACAACTCTGGTCCCACGACCCCCACAAACACACACACAAACACAGACACACCACATAAATATATATGTATGGATATACATGTACACATGCAGACACGTTTCCTTGCAGCAGTTCTAAAAATACCCTGGTTCTTACAGATAGAGATCAGTTGATGAATTCACAGTGAGAACATTATTACTGGGATTAATAATAATTATGTGTGGGTGTTGGGGTGGGGGAAGGTGAGTGGGGCATGTTTTAGACCATATGTATGTAGAAATGTTTGTGTGAGTTTCTGTGTCTGCGTTAATGATTATTAAGGCTCATCATTTTCATTTTTTCAGATTGCTTTAAAAGTGGATCAGTTTAAGCTGTTTCCATGCATCATGTCTCCACACATGTAAACACTGTATTAGTTCTCTCTATGGTGAGCAGCAAGTTAAGATTCTGGGCACTTTATCATGTGAAAATCATCATTTGGCACTGAAACTGACAGATGAGTCACTTGGTATTTTACACATCATTTAAATTGCTGTGTTTTGCATTGTGATGCAGATGTGACGCAGGAAGTTGCTCAAGTGCTTTCTTACTCCATTGAGAATGATCAGTGCAACAATGCACATTTTTGGACAGGCCAGTAAAATGGCACAGGGTAAGTGTATGGCATTATTGTAAACAGAGTATGATTTTGCACAAAGCCCTAGCAGTTGTACCTTTACCTAAACTTGCAGTTTAGTTTGAACACTTGCTGCAAGTGGACAATCACACTGTGGCAGCTTATAGACATGTTCCACTTCAGAAAAATCACATCCACGGTGGCACAGGCAGCTCATCTGGTTGAGTTCATATGCCACTAATTATTGAATAGTTCATAAAAAGTGTTGTATTCAGATGGTCTACTACTGCACACCAGTCCTGTTGTTGGGTAGTATTATTGCACCAACGAACCTGACAGTGATCAACACACAAATGTGTTTGTCTGAATCCAACATGTGACACAACTCGCAGTTCTTGAATGTGTGGTCTGCCATCAAAATGTACCTATAATAATAAGGTTGATCTGACTTATTTATGATGTGTATAGTATTTGTAGTTGCTTGAGTGATGGGATGTCCTTAACAGTCCATTGTGTTCCAGGCAATGGTTTCCAATAAACCTCCACCCATGTAAAGGAAATATCTGGAGTCAGAGACATTCGAGAACTATTTTTAGATGATAAGCCATTCATACTTTGTGTTGGTAGCAAAATCACACCAATCGTTTGAGTTTCAAGAAAGTTCATATTTAAATCAAAACTGAAAGAGTTTAACGGCAGTGAGGGCCAAGACAACCACTGTAAGGCTCAAAATATCAATTACTTTCTGTGATAGTGAGGAGACGGTTCCTACGGACAAAGCAATGTGTTGTTGACTTTACAAATGCACAGATAGATTCTATAAAATTGTTTACAGTCAGTACATTACCTGAAGTCGTTTTCCAGTTGATGCCATCTTGAGGAAAAGTCTGTAAAAGTCATTTGCCAAATGCAGCAGCACACACTCTCAGTGGGGCCCCAGCTCCTGTTAGAGTAAATGTATACATTTCATATCAGAAATAACGCCTTTAATGAATTTAACAGGTTTTCATCCTCTACTCCAAAAGAGTACACATTCAAAGACTGGGTAAAGTAATAAAGTGTTACTGCTTGATAACAGAATAAATGTAAAGACTAATAGAATTGCAAATGAACAATCTTAACTCCAAGTAAGGTGATAATTGACGATGATGCGTCAACGCGGTCATCTGCAGCACGATGAAAACATGTCACAATGTTTTTGGAAAGAAAATTAGTTAAATCAGTCAAAATTCTATTTTGACACAGCTGTTGGTGTCTCGGTCAGTTGGTGTCAGCAAAATCACTCCAAACCTTAAAGTGTGTGGAGTTTACCGAATCCAGGATTCGGCTGAATTTTGGGCTTTTTGATGGGGTTCAGTTTTTTGCCGAACCTTAGAACATCGACTGAAATGAACCCTATGCTTGCCCTGCACACGTTGATGTTATGATGCTGCCAGCGATTACAGGAAGGTGTTTACATAGTCTGACCGAGTGGAAAAAGTATTGTTTGGCAGTACTTTAAGACTAAAGAAGGCTATTCTAGTTGAGCTTTATTTTCATTTCGCTATGACGATTTGTCTTGCAAACACCACAAGATCGCCGCTGTTGAAACATTTGCATATGAAGCATCCACCAGAGTGTAAGAATCTGCTGCTAGCAGCAGCAGCCAAAATAGGGGTAGGGTTTGGTTTTTGGTTTCAGATTCATCCAAATTTTAAACGCTGGAATCAGTATTCAAACCTCAAAAATCATTTGGTACTGCCAATAAAATGCATTTATAAAGAATATGTGAAGGCACACCTGCTTTTCTGATTCATTTTTTAATTCATTTGGCATTGAAAATATGAGAAATAAAGGGCTTATGTATCCATAAAACTACAATAATGTGTTGTGAAGTGAAGAACAAACAATATGTGAACAAAGTAAAAGGATTATGCAAAAGTGGTCAAATGTAAAAGAAATGTAAAAAAGAAATTTTGGCTTTTGATTCACAAATCCTGAATTCTGAAATTGTGTTTAACAGGTAATAATGAATTAATCTACCAAACAAATGACACATCTTTACAGTTTTACATCTAGTATACAGGTATGTGCACAACTCTTGTACAAACCTTGAAGCACATGTATCAACGACATGACTAAACTGGCAGCTAAACTCTAAGCACAATTCAATTGGTCTCACTCAGACATCATTCTAAATCACAGCTTCACAAATCTCTGAACGCAAATTGCATCATTTAGCACACTTTGTTCACCTAGAAACACTGGCCTTTGTAATGCAACATCCTGATTACCAATTAGTCCCACTCTTTTGCACCTGTGCAAATTCAATTGCAGAAACAATTCAGTCATGTGTCAGAGTATAAACAGTCCTCAAGTGACTTATACAGGTGTTCAGCAGGAAGATGGAGCAGCAAGTACACAGAGGAGGCGGAGGAGTGAGAGTAAGAGGAGGCAGTGGGCCTCCTCTTGCGGTAAAAAGCAGTTTTTTTTTCAGTTTGAGCTAATAGTTTTCAGAACCAGACAGTTACTGGAAATGTTAGCAAATAATATATGGATGGAGAGATGGATTTCTCACACTTGTTCAGATTTTGAATTAAAAAGAAAATCATGATTAAATAAAAGCGTGACTGTGTGTTTTGTGGAGAATGCTGACTCAGCCATGCTCAGTAGATGGCAGCATGCTTATATGTCAGAATATTAACCTAGACCATCCAATTAATACTTTATCGTAATTTACTGTGTGTATTTCTGTTATCGTAATGAGTTTACATCACTCATTTTACTGTGTTTAAATGTTTTAATGTAATTCTTTGTGTCATGTAAAGAAATCTTTTTTTTTTTTTTTTGTCACTGATCATATCATGATATTGAATCACAAGCTTGTCTCAGTACATAAATTGTATATTTAGACTTTCAGTTTGGGGAGGAAAAACATCAACAGAGGAGAGATGCTTCTTCCAGGATGGACAGATGGACAGATACGAGATGTCATTTTTTAATGATCCGTTTTATTTTTTTTCAGATCTGAAGCGTGTTGCCATTGCTGATACAGTGATCAAAATACCCCACGCAGACCAATACAGTTTGGTTAAAATTGATTAATTTCATTACATTTTTATCATGTGTGCTTTAACACTGTTGTCATGTCAGCATGGAAAGTGTGAAATGAAATTCATATGTTCATCATCCGCCATCTGTGCACACGTCAATCTGTCACAAAAACATAGAGAAGGCACAGCAAACACACAGTCAAAGCATCATAGCATCAGCCTTCACTCACGCACACACACACACTCACACACACACATCAGCACATACACCTGCATAGGTATTCTACATGCTAAAATGTCACAGATATGATTCATACACACACATGTGAAAGCACAGAGGCACAGTAAAACATATTTCCTACACACATTCTCTCCTTCAGTGATGGCGTTGCAGTACAGATGTGTGTGTTGAATGCATTGGATGCAACGCCACACATGAGTGGCTGTCAGGGTGTTTGGATGACAGATGTGGTCCTTTGGTCTAGGCCTAGTTCCACACACACACACACACACACACACACACACACACACGAACGCATACACTTACTCATTTATCAAACATTCTTTCAGTTTCGCTTCTATTCAGTAGCCAGCATCATGAGGACAATGAAACTAGCTTGATCAGAAAGAAAGAAAGTTGATTAGCAAAAAGAAAAGATCATCAAGTTTTGGGCCTGGTTCTAAAATGCCAAAATTTTACTGATCTACTGACAGATCAAAAGGTTTGTTGATATTCTTTACAGAAATATACACGTGTGAAGTAAAGTAGTTTGTGAACTATGGAAGTATTTGTTTCAGCAACCACTGAATCAACCAGGTGCACAAAGATTCCTTGACTTTTTGAGCTTTTTTGTGTTTTACTCAGTTCAAGTCTGTCTCATTACAATTGTTTAAGTATAATTTTGAAAACTGCTCTCAACTTCTAAAAAAAAAAAAAAAAAAAATCACACAATTCACAAAACCACAAACCTAAAGAGTAAAACACATCACAGACTCAAAATGAAGCTCTACAATAACACTTTTCACAATTAAACTGTCACTCCAATCATCCAGACATCCAAACTGTTAGTTGTGTTCTCTATATATGAAATATATTTCAAATATCTGCTTGTGATGAAATAAATGCAAAATTGGCAAAGCTGTTGCTCAAAACTACAACAACTAGTACAATCACAAGCAAATAGCAACAACTGAAGTCAACACGTTATCCACATATACTACAAACTGGAACAAACTGTTATGACTGGTGAGATGTGAACAAAACGGATACCAACAAGTTAGTGTCAACAAAAACACACAGAAAAACCTTTGACCAAATCAAAACCTTCACAAGGTGGATGTAGATTCAGTTCAATTCAATTCAGTTTTATATATATATAGCGCCAGATCATAAAAACATTTATCTCAAGGCACTTTACATAGAGAAACCAAACATTTCCACAACGAGCAAGCGCTTGGCAACAAAGAGGAAAAACTCCCTTTTAACAAGAAGAAACCTCCAGCAGAACCAGACTCAGAGTGGACGGTCATCTGCCTCGACAGGCTGGAGAGAAATGAAAACAGAGAAAAGAGAAAGAGAAGAGACAGAGGGAAGGGAGGGGAGGAGGACGGGGGAGGAGGAAAAGAGGGAGACCAGGAAGAGACAATAGAGACTAGATGTTTACAAGTAGATGTTAAAGCAAAATGATTGAAACCAACCAAAGAAAATGTTTCTTTTCATGTCATGATGAGCTCATCACAATCCTTCATTATGGCACAATCAGAGTAAAACTGACTGAGCCTTTAATCCTCTACAGAGATGATTCCAGACTGTTCCTCTGCTCCAGCCTCATAGTGCTTGATTCATTTAACACTATAGATTTAATTCGCATTAATTTTATTAGTAAAAGTGGGACTGCAGAACATGGCTGAGACCAGGATGACCTGTGACCTTTGAATTTGGACTACAGCAGATTGCAGATGACACTCAGACAGAGTGACCTTATTATCACACACACACACACACACACACACATACGCACACACACTAGAAACTAGCTAGAAATTAGAAACTCACATTGGTCTTTCTTGTAAAGTTGTAAAGACATTTAAAAAATAAATAATTCTTTAACCTATTAACCAGGACTAACCCTCTAACATATAAAAGACAAATATGAGACAAAATATTCTGACCACACCAATTTGTCCTCACAATAATCATTTAAAACCAAAATTTGCTCACAAAACCACAGAAAGAAGTGCTCATGCACATACCATGACATGACACAGCCAAGCTCTGATGTGTATGTCGCCTATTCCTAATCTATAAGCATCCCTCACAACATTTTCTCTTGTATATTCCTGTTGATGTGGATGTCAAAAACACACACACACACACACACACACACACACACACACACAGACACAGGTGTTTCAACCTCAGCCGCTGCAGAAACATGTTAACACTCAGAGATGAGCTGCCAGCATCAGCAGACTGACAGGTGACAACTGAGACAGACGTAAACAGGAAAACACATTAAATCGAAATAAATTTTCCCAGTTATATGTTGAAGGTCAGTAAAAAAAAAAAAAAAAAAGAAAAGGGGGGGGGGGGGGGGGTTCTGGGAGGACATATTGTAGCTGACTACCACAAAGTTAACATTAAAAGATTTGAGTCTGCTGAGAAAGTACAAGCACACTTTCTCACTCTGACCTTTCTTATACAGGGTGTTATGGTTGCTCTGCACTTCTTCATGTAAGGATCATGAAAGACCACAACCTCTTGGGAACCTTCAAAGCAGCAGAGGGCATGTCAAGGAATGTGGTGAAGTGATGCCTGAGAGGGTTATTGTGTAGACACCTCTTAGACCGTAGATGGATGAACATCTGAGACCAAGATATCTCAATCACCTCCTGCTGGTTGGCTGCAGCATACGTCATAAATCCTCTCCCTAACAAATAAAAACCTATCAAACTAAAGTTACAAGTACTGCTATTTTTAGTAAGCTTAGTTTAATTAGTTATTTGATGTTAAAAAAAACATAACACAAAGCAAGCATAGCAAAAAATATATGCCAAGATATCATGACTGACAGATGAGACTGACTGACTGATTGACATGACTGGTTAGGCAGGTGTATCAGCACGACCTCAATACTGTAGTTCCACTTCCTGAGCAGAGTTTGGCTCCAATCATCTATAGTGCAAGATGGCAGCACTCGTATCCAGGATATTTTGGCTGGATTTTTGTACAGTGAGTGGAAGTGGAACACCTGGAGAGACTCTTCAGTGCTTGCATCTGTGGGAGAGCATCAATGACCATGCTGTTTATCACAGTTAATGTTACCGTTGTCAGCACTAAATACTTTGTAGAGTAGTGAATGTAGCAGAGTTGTTCATGGGCTGCCTGTTTAGAGCCAGAGAACTAAACTTACTGAAAAACATTGTTTTTCCGCAGCTATTGGAGTCGCTGAAAGAGACACAGCGTTCACTCAGCATTGATATAGGGAAGTGGGAGGTTAAAGATGTTAAGTTTCAAAAAGCAGTATGGCAGTGTTAGCACTTCCATACAGTTACTGGTTTATTTTTACACGTTTTGACCAACTTGACAGCTTTTATTTATTATCGTTGTCTCTACTTTTAAAGTCCTATATGACTGTTTTGTCAGCATTTTCATTTCTTCTTCTTTTTTTTTTTTTTTTTTTTTTTTTTGCTTATCTACTTATGTCAAATTTCTATGAACCACCTCACCTGAACAGATACATTTACAGAGAGATCAGTAGTAATCTGTGTGTGTGTGTGTGTGTGTGTGCGGGAGGTGGCTGCGGGGGATGGGTCCTTTCATAGTCACAGGGCCAGATGTTCATGGGATTCATGTCCCCCCCCACCCATCCCTCATTTTCTTCCTTACTCCTCCTTTTCCTCAATCATCCATCCATTCTCTCTTCATCTTTTTGTCATTGCCACACCCACACCCCTTTATGCCAACCATTTCACATGACGCCCATTGCCCCCCACCATGAGGTGGCCTCTTGGGTCATGGCTCAGCCACGGAGCCCCATTCTCCCCGGTCCAGGTGCAGTTACAATAATTGTTCATCAGAGTAGGATGAAACATCATAATTTGGTCTAATTTCTAGTTGAGAGTGAGTTGCTGCTGCTGAGTCAAGTTAAACTTTAGCATGGGATTGACCACTGGATTGATACATGATCAGTAGTAATGTGGGCGAAAGAAAAAAATTCTGTAAAATGTTGGCATCAAAAATAACAATAGGAGTTAAATGATCATTTTTCCATTACCCACCACATCTTTCTGGTTTCACCAAGGTATTTATTTATTATTAGTTAATTAGTCATTATTATTATTTTTCCTATAACCATTAACTGAAGATGAACAGTCAGTGAACTGGGTCTCATCTTATGATATATAGTGAGTTTGGGCTTTAAGCAGGAAATGTAATGAAATGTAAAACTGCAGGTTTTATGATAATCCATTTCCCATACAGTCAGCTGGTGAGAAAATATGCTCTGCTATCCGATACACACACACACACACACACACAACACGCACACACACACACACACACTCACACATGTGAGTTAAAGCAGCTGTTGTGGACTGAGAGACAGTGTTGTCATCTACCTCCATTATGGGAAAGAATTCTTTCCAGATGAACCTTCCTTTCCACAATTTCTTCATTTAAGTGATGTAAGAGGAAAGAAATATTGACCTCGCATGTGTACCAAAGAGAAACAGCCAAGAGTCATTGATAAAAAATTAAAAAGTAAAATATAACAAAAAAGTAAAAGTGAAATAACTGAACTATTACAAATTTTAAAAAATCAACGTTACGACAAAATATGCCAAAAAGTTCCACAATTTTAAAGGCACGAAAAATGACATAAAATAGCATGTTTACCCACTTTAAATAGTCCAAAACTAAAAAGAAATAAACAAGTAAAGAACAAATAAAATGTCTCTTCAAAGTCTCATTTTAAACACCAGTAAGTTATTGCTTAATGTTTAAAAAGGCACAGAATCAACATATTTCTAAGTATGAGGTGTTTCCTCCATCTCAACTCAAAAGTGGTGCTGCACCTCTTTGGGAGTGTGTTTTCTTAAGTCTGTGTTGGGCCACAGTATTGAGAGCTTTAGACCCACTCCCACTTAAGGGTAATTGGTTTGGAATGACACCTAATGTGGCATAAACCTCCATGTGAATGTGCAAATGGAATGAGAGTGGGTAGCAGGGGGTGGGGGGCAGGGCTGGGTTAAAAGTGGGTCATTGTGTCCGGTAGTAAGAAAGACTGCACATTACCTGTCTCTGCTCTGTTTTCTTATTTTGTTGAAGAAGTGTCCTCTTAAAGCATCCAGCACGGTAACCTTACCCACGATGGAGGTAAGCAGATAAAAACAATCTCTGCAGAGATATCACAGACAGCTGCTAATTCTGTGGACAGACAAGACGGACTTCTGCTGTATCTGAGACATGACACGTCATTAATCCTTCATAAAACAGCACACGAGAAAGGACAATCAGCCTGTATGTTTAAGCCTGTTTCATCCCTGCAGTTCTGATGAGTCAGCAGCTGAGGTTGTTGCGTTTTCAAATACAAAGTGTTCTGCTGTAATATTTTTCCACACAAGTTTCAGATTTAATTTTAGAAAATATAACCTTGCAATGTCTTTGTAAATGAAGTTATCACGTGTTTGCATTCAACTTTTTAATTCAATTTACTGTTATACTGTGTGTATAACATATTGTTACTTGCTTAGTACAAGTTTACTATATACAATATATTATATATTACAATATATTTTAATATACTATATGTTTTCCTGTTATTCAGCTTTGTCACTAAAAGCATGTTGTTACAAATTATGTGTAATAGATGTATATATGAACTGATGGAGAATATGTTTTATTCATTCTAAGGTTATTTTATGTTAGTTTTAATCAACAGCATTAATAAGAATTCTGTATTAAATGTTTGTCTGTCCTTGAACAAAGTGGGACCAAAACAAGAATAGAATATTAATTTGTCCTCCTTGTGTATTTCATATTTAATGACACTGAAAACAGTATACAGTAATCACCAAAGGGACCCATTGGTATCATTATGAGTTAGAAGGTAACACCATATAATAAAATAGGTGACTGTTGTGTAGCCAGTGGAAAATGAGCTCAGGACTGATGGATCAAAGTATCTTTATTTAAAATTCAGTGTAACAAGACATTGTGCACATCAAACATGTTTCAAATGTGATAACTAGTTATGAATAAAACTACTGTTCATGATCTGTACCACACTGCTCTGAAGCAGTCAAATCTCAAGTGCACACTTAACTTTTGCTCCTGATACTTCTAAAGTGTAACACTTTAGAAGTTTTACTTGTTTGATCAGTTCCAGTGTTTGATTCCAGTTTCCAATTGAAGATATATATTTAAATAGGGGAGAACTTACACCAGTGAAGGAGGTGAATGTGGTAAAATTGAATAGCTCAGTCTTTAACGCCACTGACTTTGGCACAGGGGCAAATTGAGGTGTACCCATAGGTAAGGGTCCTTAATCCTGAATGCCTACCTCAGGATCAGTGACACTGCCTCAGCTACACAGAAATCACCTGATATCAGCGACAGGGATGAGGCAAGATCACCAGGCAGAACCGATTCCACAAAAGAATTGACTAAATGGACCATGCAAGCAGTGGATGCATCCAGACAGCCACACCAAGAACTAGTTAGAAGAGATCACCGCTTTGGAGAAGTATCTATGAATACTTCAGCCATGCTGAGTCCAAAAACTAGAGAAGCAGCAGCTGGGTTGTCAAAGTGGTAAAAGGCAGAACACAGAGATCCAATGAAGAGAAAAATTTTCTGTCACCAAACCAGCAGACTAGTGATACTGACAGTAGGCTTGGGAAAAGGTCTGCACAATCACAGTAAAAAAGGTTTCAGGCTTCCAGAAAGATTGTCTTAACCTCTGAAGCAACATAGATGCATGAAATGCTGGATATGGGAGTGATATAACCGTCTTAAAGTCACTTTGTATGAAGGTAGCCCACCATAAGGGCATTGTAGTGGTCAGGGTAAATCATCATAGATAACGGGTTTGGTAACACTTGATTTTTCTTAAGTTTTAAAGAGCCTTCTGGGACAGAACTTTCCATTTACAGTTTGACAGTTTGGGTAACTGTCAAGTATTTATTTTATCTCCTTAAGAATAAAACCAATGAATGCTCATTTTACAAAAAGAAGAAAAATAATGTAATTGAAAGACTCTGTGTCTCCTGTGGTGTCTAAATTGCTTTAAAGTGAAGTTGAACAGCCTCTGTTTGCACCATCTGATGCAATGTAATTCTATCTGTATCATGTTTCTTTGAGGCATTTAGATAATTCACAGATATTCTCTGGATTTCATGAGGAAGCAATTATATGTGATATGGTATTCAAGGAAATGTCATAACTTGTTGGAAACTAAACTATTAATGTTTTTTAATAAATGATGACAATTACTTTAATTTTAATCACATACTAGTGTACAATAATAGTGCTTAAGAAAGAAACAGTGAAAAATTCACACCTAGATCAGATAGTTAGACTCAGAGATGTTTGTCTTGCTTTTTTTCCTGTCTTGTCCTCTCTGCGCAGCCTTCCATCGTGCAGAAAAGTTACAAGAAACTTTGAAAACACACATCAGCCGTGAAAGAAAAACAGAAAGAAATATCATATTCAAAAAGTAGTCTGTTGTCCATTATGTGGAGTCTGTGCAGGTGAAATAAATTCTTTCCAACCGCGACACTGCACCATTGTGAGGTTCCATTCTATCGTTTCCAATAATCGCCAGCTCCTTTGCTTTTTCAGTTTCAGGAAAGATGTCTATGAGCCTGTTCAGCAGGTATGTACATAAGATGTGTTTCTTCACAAAAGACCAAGGAGAGATTTCACAGACCCAGACAGGATTTGAATCGACACGCTCCTCTACCAAACCAGTTGTTTAGCAATGTTGCCAACTTAGCAATTTTCTCTGTGGATTTAGTGAATTTTAACACCCATTTAATGACTTTTAATTTCTTTCAAAAGAGAGCCAGCAGCTGAGCTATCAGGGCTTTCAGAGCTACTACATCTGCTCACATTCAGAGAAAAACAATCTCGACGCATAAAGCTGCATTCATTGCTGTTGACTGTACTAGAACTGATTTGAAGTGTCCTTCCAATTTTTAGATGTAAGGAAAGAAGGAGTTTCCATTCATGTTCCCTAAAATGGCTAAAGTAGGTTAGAGTAGTATTTGGAGTATTTCACCGTTTCCTATTTTTGATACAGACATGGGCAGAATGCAACAATGTGCTATGCAAACAATGAGAAAGCTCTGATTCTCTACTTTGCCAGTAAAAGAATCAACTGTAAATAAGATTGTCTGTAACCTGAACCATTTCAGAATAATGTTGTGCAAAATGCAGTATTATATTTCTAGGTATACATATTCCCATGGGATCAGAAGGTTGACTTTTACATGAAGTTTGAATTAATGAAGAACATTAATTGTTTACTTGCCAGGAGGCCAAGTGTGTAGTCTGCCGGTTGAATCAAGCCACCTCTCCACAATATTTAGCAGTTTCATTTGTGCATCACTTATTATTTGCACATTGATGGAATTAAAATGAGTTTTCTATTAACAAGTTCACCTTCTGATGGAGCCTTTACAGAACAGTTTGATTACATCAGAGAGACCAGCTGTCGCTGCAAACTGGCCTGATCATCTGGTCAACCACGTTGCACAGGACTTTATATACCTGGTGAGATACGAACGTTCCCACTTCATATCACTAACACAGCATTTAGTTTAAAGGAGGACCCACACAGTCCCGACTGGTCTGACCCATCCCTCTGTACTCTAGAGGCCTTCATTTGTCATTAGCAACTATGAAGGAACGGGACCCAACTCGGCACTCGGTTGCAAGAGGATTGTTTAAGGGAATCTGAAAGCCACTTAACGTCATGAGCCAAAGAATCAGTGTGTTCTCTAAATATCCGCTCCCTTCTAATTCTTTCATTGGCTGTGTGCTGGAATAGGCCTGAAACTGCTGTTGTTGTTTATATTATCTATTTTCTGCTGGTTTAATGTCAACTTATTTACTTGCATGGATGTGGATGTGTTCAGCTTCTACTAGGTTGATGTGTCTGTACTATGCATGCAAATCAGTTTGAGGAGTAATTATTTTCACATATGGTCCAACAACCTCCAAACCACTTTGTAATGTTAGCCGTTTTCACTCATTACCTTTAAGTGTCGCCAACAGAATCCATTAGAAACGTACGTATTCCAGCTATGAAGTTGGCGTGGAGGAATTTAAAGTGGGTTAAAGGGGCATTAAATGTTGTTGTGCCCTCATTCCCTTCCTTAATATGGACTAGATTATAAGCACTATGGAGATGAAAGTGCTTATATTAAGATGAAAAGGTGTTTTTGATTGTGATAAGGTTCGAGCCATAACAGTCAATTCAGGGACAGAGGGTGTTGTGATTTTTCTCTGCAAAAAATATTTTAAAAAATCCTGTTCTAAGTAGAAATGAGGAGGGATGAATGAGGCCAGAGGTGGTTGGAGACTCCTGGATGTATTGTTCCGTAGTCTCTCTGTCCAGATGTATACAAGTGGCTTGAGGGCACTGTAGCACCAGGAAGCCAGTTAGTGGAACAGTGATAAAGGTGATGGGATGGTGATGACGACCCTCGAAAACATCAAGTGAGTGAAGGGGAGGCTGGTGAAGATGTGGATTGCAGGCAGTGTGCGTGACAGACTGTCCTTCAGTTAACTACTTGAGATCTATGTGAAGGTTATGAAGCCTTAGCCACGGCTGAACAACAACTATTTTTTTTACAGTAGCTACCAGAGAGCAGCAGGGTGATAGGAACAATGAGGTGGGTGTCAGTGGCCTGTACACTCTTCCATCCAGGGTAGTCTGGGGTTGAGTGAGAGGATTCAATAAGATGCCAGCATGGATGGCAAAAGATACATCACAAGAACTACAGTCAGTCTGAGACAGGGAAAGAGTCATGGTTAAACAACATAGTGAAGTTACAGTTAGGTTTGTGAATTTTAATGCTATATTTTCAAGTATTGCATTTTTTTTTTTCAGTTTAAAAGGTTGTGGACAATGGTGTGGAGCCAGAGGAACTCCATTTATTTTCCACTTATGAATAGGAAATTACTTTCAATAAATAGTCATCATGTTAAAGGAAGTCTGTAAGTCACATCACACCAGAAAGGTCTGAGGTTTGAATATGTGATCCTGCGTCTGACCAGGAGCTGCTGAGGTCATCAGGATGGAGTCCACCAGTGCTGCATGTGAAACCCATTTCAAGTCTCTAAAGCGCTCAGTGTTCAGGGTTTGTGCATCAGCTGCAGCTGTCATCCTACTCGAGCTGCACACTGCAGCAGAGCGCCACAGCTTGATTGGCAGCTCTAATGACATGCAACAGTATCCAAACCAGAACGGAGGAGAAGAAGACGCCGCTATTTGGACGGATGCCAACAATTCTCTCTCCTCTTTTTTCTTCTTCTCCTCTCCACCTCTCCTTTGTGTCTACTTTTTCACGTCCTTTACTTTTCTCATTATTCTTCCTGTCTTCCACTCTCAGCCAATGCTCTCTCCTTCCCTTCTTTCCTATTTTTCTCCAGATGTCCGTACTCTCTTTACTTTGGTTTTTCTCCTTTTCTGAATTCTTTTCTCCCTATTTCCTACATTCCTTTCAATTCCTTCCATGTTATTTTTCCCACGGGAAAAAACGTAATTCTGCTCCGTTTTTCTTGTTTTTTCCTATTTTATTTTTTTTTTCTTTCCCACTTTTACTTTCTATTTTCTATCCTGCTTCTTTCTTTCCTTTTGTCTCTCTTTCCCTGTCTCTCTCCACTCTCTGTTTCTGTGTGTGTTCATGTGTGTGTTGCTGACAGCTGCAGATCATTACTGTAGCAGGTAGATGCACACACACACACCAACTACTGTATGCAGACAGACATGCTCCTGCACCTGGCCTATTGCATACTGTCTGTCTGTGTGCATGTATGCGTGCACGTGTGTGTGCGTGTGTGTGTTTGCGTCTGTCTGTCTGTCTGGTTTCCTGAGCTAAAAATAGGCACATTTGTAGTCTTTTTTAAAAATGTTTATTTATCTCTGTCATCTTCTGCTGTACACACACACACACACACACACACACACACAATTTTCCGATACACTTCATAACCTCTCTGAAGTTAAGAGACCCAAAACAGGATGAGATTAATGTTGCTACTTTCCACCAGAGACTACTCTACATACTCCATACAACATGAACATGGAACACACAGACACACACACATACACACACACACTCTATCTGCTGACATCTACATTTCCATTGTGGAATTTATGCTAAATATGCATATCTTAATTGCATTATGTGAAATAATTAGCTGGTGTATTTTTCTTTCCCACTCGTCCGTCCACAAGCTGAGCAAACAGCGCCACGCTGCAGGGGGTGGGGCCCCGCTCACTTTGACCAAATTAATCCAGCCCCTGTTTACTAATTATTATCATTTCTGCTGTTCAGAGTCGGGGCCAATGTGAGGGAAGGCTCCTTCCTTTTCTCATATCAATAGAAAATGAAACAAGAATGAGAGTATGGACAGGAGGGATGTATGTGTGGCCATGTCGAAGTTT
The DNA here is from genome assembly GCA_016801845.1 of Polydactylus sextarius. Lineage (NCBI taxonomy): Eukaryota > Metazoa > Chordata > Actinopteri > Polynemidae > Polydactylus > Polydactylus sextarius. Next base: position 14,669,001 of record CM028922.1, on the reverse strand, counting down.
GAGAAGTAACATTCTATTAACTGAGAAAGACGAGAAAGAAAAAACAAAGTCAAGGAAAAAAGAAGAGAAATGAAAGAAATACAAGTGAGGGAAGAATAGATATAAGACCTATATACAGTGAAATTGACAGATTTAACATATATATTTACATTCTAGAAATAATTTGAAGATGAATTTCAAAGAAAACTTATTCTGAATGATTTAGAAGTGAACAGGATTCTGAAAGTACAAAATATGTCTTTCCACCCTCTTGCATTTGGAAACAGCAGGAAAGACAGAAGGAAGGAAATTTATTTCTGTTTTGATGTTTCAGTGAATAAAAACTTAGATGCGACAGCATCTGCACATTAAAATGCAAGAAAACACATATTAAAAATGCAAATCAGAATTTGTTTTAATATTAAATGCTCTAATTTTACATTTTTAACCATAAAATTTATCACACTTTCCAACAAGAGAACAGCTTAAATGAAACATTCCTTGTCATATTTTGTCCTTTGGTTTATTTCGCTGTTTGCTGCCTCTGAGGTACCAGGAAATGCCCTAAATACATCACACTCAATGACACCAATTAATCACACACACAGCTAATGAATATTTCTTTACTTGCCTTAAGTACAAAACACATTATCTCCTCCCTGAAGCTGAAAAGGTCAGTGTGATCCTTTAAGCCTCCAAACACACTTCAGGTTCTCCAAAGTGGTTAAAGATACCCAGTGAGGCCTTCAGGGACACACCGGAAAAATCTCATCTCTGACCAGAAAGAAGAGTTAACTGTATGGTGACAGATAATACAGGTTAGTTTCATCAATGATGAAGGAAATGTTTAAGAAAATAAAGGATTCAAAGTGGCAGTTTAAAAGAAAAATGGTGCTGAATTGCAGTTTAAACAAAACAAAAGCACTGAAAGCAGATGATAGATAGATAGATAGATAGATAGATAGATAGATAGATAGATAGATAGATAGATAGATAGATAGATAGATAGATAGATAGATAGATAGATAGATAGATAGATAGATAGATAGATAGATAGATAGATAGATAAATAGATAGATAGATAGATAGATAGATAGATAGATAGATAGATAGATAGATAGATAGATAGATAGATAGATAGATAGATAGATAGATAGATAGATAGATAGATAGATAGATAGATAGATAGATAGATAGATAGATAGATAGATAGATAGATAGATAGATAGATAGATAGATAGATAGATAGATAGATAGATAGATAGATAGATAGATAGATAGACAGACAGACAGATAGATATATAGAGGTGCCTTTTTTGATCCCTTTGAGAGGTTCCCTAATTGAAGCTCTATACAGTGTGTGTGTGTGTGTGTGTGTGTGTGTGTGTGTGTGTAAAAACTGTAAACTGTAACTATGTATCAACTGGTCTGATGTGGCTGCTGAAGAATGTTATAGTGTTACTGCTATTTGATGAGTAAGTTGAAGAACTACCTGACTAATCACTGTGCTACTGCCACTATCCACTGAAGTTTACAGTACACGGTGCTCTTGAGATGGAACAAGTAGTTGTAGAATAAGTTAGTAATGTAAAGGTCACAAGTGGCTGTTGAAGTGAAAAACATCAAAAGGAGTTGAGGTGGAGTTGAAGCGCAAGCAGTGAAAGGAGTTGAGTGTCGGTTTGTTTCCACTTTGAGGTTCATTCTCACAAAAAGAAGCTGAAGAGGCAATTCAGCGCTGAAGGTAAAAATAGTTGAAGAGGCAATTGAAAGGCAAGCATACAAATGAATGAACTTACACAAGTTGAACTGGCACTTCATGAGTAACTGCTGACAGAAGCTAATAGAAGCTAGTAGGAGTTGTATTATAAACAGACCTGATAAGACTGAAGAATGTGCTCACAGGAAGTATTTTCAATGATCAGTAGTATTAACTGTTTTTAAGTTAATGTAGCTGCTTTGTAGTCGTCGTGATGACTACAGGCTGAAGAGTGAATGAAGAGTCTCTCTGCTGCTCCACCATCTCTTGGTGAAAAAACACATTTGCAAGATCAGAGTCTACGACCCTGTGATGTTGGATTCATGATGGATGAGTTCAGTGGCACAACATTGTGCAAGAATTTTCAATAGGCTTTCGAGGTAGTTTTGGTAGCCGTGTTCAAGGAGTTACCCAATCAGCTCCAGCATGTATACAAAACCCCGCCATTTAAAAAGCTGCTGTAAGTTTCCGTAAGGGTAGAGTCATGCAACAAGACCTTACTCCAAGACTGTAGGAGGAGCTTCACAGAGAAAAAGTGACCAGATATAGTGCACCTTTAACTGCTTACATTGGTGTTATTACTTCTGTCATGGAGATCATGTTAATCATCTGCACTGACCCATTTGCACCAAATTTGATTGATGAACTACTGATCAGGGAAGCACAAATTGCATTTTATAGAGGCTGTTTTCTGTTTGTTGACTGGTTTAGTTATACACAAATTATTATTTGGTTCAGTGTTCAGAGTGGTAGTGTAGCTGTTGCAAAAGCCACCCTGTCAAAAATATTAACATAAATGAAGCTTATGTGTGTTGGATCCTAACGTCACTCTATGGTTATGTTTTATACTTTTGTTTTAGTGTTGTTGTATGATCGTTTTGGATTGTACTGAGTTTAAAAGCAACCAATCACATTTCTCTGCCACCTTTCCTTGTCATACCACTGTAATTGGAGCTTGGAGTGAAAAACCTCCTCCACTTCTTCTGGAGTCATCACTGCCTGTGATAACATGCAGAATGAGAACTCTGTAGAGATCACAAGTCCGGTTTTGGTGATTTTTCTACATTTAGATGCCATTATTTGAATGGACCTTTAGTCAGAACCTTGGGGTTAATGTAGGTCACATGAGCTGTTCAGTTCTGAATGATTATAGGTTGTTCAGCTGCCATGACAACGAACCATCCCCCAAACCAAGGGGCCCAGGAACAATGTTCCTGTTTTAGAGATGCAGACCAGCACTTCTGCATTCGATCACAAGTTAATAGCTGTTTTACATGGTCACCAGCTCCCTTATTTAAGGTGTTCGGGCCTCACTGGAGTACCTACTGCTTTGCCTCTATCATGAGCAGTCCACCTTAACAACACTCTGCCTGGCACTCAAACAAGCTTTGTTTACTGACAGGATTTGGCAGTCAGCCATTTTGTTTTTGCACATTTACATAAACACCAAATGGTGCCTGTTTCCTGTGTGTGTGTGTGTGTGTGTGTGTGTGTGTGTGTGTGTGCAGGCCCTGGCTAATTCCCTCCCTTGCTGCTGCAGATGAAAATCAGAGGCAGTTTGAGACTCATTAAAGCGCGGTGGCTGCCTGGACACCATTTTCCTGCAAAAGCCGATGAAGTTGACACAAATGCTCACAAGCTGCAAGTTCATCTCTCCATGCCTTAATTTAGTTGATTACTAAATTATGCAATGACCCAGCCAAATACATTGAGGGAGGGGGAGGAGGAGGGGTGATTGATTTTTCGCTGCCAGTGAGTTTTCCCGTATTGCCCTGTTTTTAGAAATACTTACTGCTCGTCATCACCCCGGGCTAAACATGTGTGCCAGGCAGCACAGCAGAAAATAAATGTTTCTCTCTTCCTCCTCCCATATAACGGACTGTACTATAATCCTCATATGTCAGATGGACATGGACAACAACTTAAATGTTCAGTATTTTTAATTCTAACCACTTTAAACATCATATATACTGACATCACTTTATTCTATCTTCTGTCTTTAAATTTTTATTGTTGAATATAATAAGTGCATATAAAAATATAAAAGTGAATATAATAAATATACTGATTTAGTCTCAGTTTTGTAGTGAACAACTCTATGAACAGTTTTTTATTTGTTCATAATCTTATTAATCCCTGAAGAGGAAAATAGTTTACTGTCTTATTTAGAATAAAAAAACAGACACAAGTTCTCAGCAGATGTATCAGAGACAAACTACTACTCAAATAAGTGTAGGTGAGGAACCTGCATAACCTTAAAGTTGAAAATAAACAGTATGAATATCACTGTCTGTTGATAAAAGGCAAATCTCTACACTGAACAGCATGTTGACTGTATTCATTTAGTGATTTCTCAGTGAAAAGTTTGATCATGTTTATTCATAGACATGTATATCCATAGACATTTTGACTTCTCCGTCTTCTTTGTTGTCGTTGTTGTTTTTACCATTTTTAGGTCCTAGGTTGACTGAGTTAAATGAAGTATATGCGTGATGTTGATTTATTTGCAGTCTGTTGTTTCTGTTAGAAGGTGAGATGATTTTATAAGCCTCCTGGGTTGTTTTGTTTTTATGTTACCACCATAATTCACATTATTCTCTCAGCGTTTGTGTTTATTCACAAGTTTGTGCGACTGTTTTAAGAGTGTTTATGTGATCATAGCTACATCAGCAGAAGTATATAATTAATAGGCATTCTAATTTCTTCTCGCATCCCTCCTTCTTTCCTTCCCTATGACTAAAAGTCACTTCCTCACTCCCTTTCCTCTTTCCTTCCTCCCAGTGTTTCTGCTCTGATGAAGACTCCCGTCTCTTCAGGCTGTAATTAAGCAGCTCTGCCTCTGTCTCTGCGTTCAGTCATGGGTGGCTCATTGTGCACATGGACTCCTCTGCAACGCTTAATCTGTTAAACATTGTTTAGCCCACTTAGTCAGTTTTTCCGCCTCTACTTTTATTCTTTTTTTATTATTATTAACATCATGACTACACCCAACCAGCTGCCCCTACTCCTCATCTCACCCTGTTTCACCCAGATGAATCTTGGGCCCGTCGTAACTCACATCTTTTCTTCTTTCTCAAATTCGCCTGCCGTCATTTTTCACTTAAGTTCTTTTCTTCTTGCTCCTAATGTTGAATCTGTTCTTCCTGTTTTTCTCTGTTTCTCTCTGTCCCCCACTCATCTGGCTGCGCTCCAGATCCAGCAGGGTTTTTAGCCCGTGGTCCTAATTGTCAGGACGAGGGTAGATCCTGTATGAGATGGCCATATGGTGCCTGGCTACAGGGCTAAACTCCTCGGGCATTTTAAGGTGAATGTACGATACAGGGCAAAGAATGTACAGTGGCATTTGTAGGACATCACACACTCAGCTCGTTAGACTCAGCTCAGTCAAAAATTGGTTCAACTTTCATCGGCCTAAGCTGAACGAATTCAGCATATCTTGTTGCCTTTTTTAAGTTCAGATCAGTCGTATTTGTCCTTATATGGAAAAAGCAGCGTGCGGTACCTGATGTATCACAGTGACTGCGGCAGCAGACGAAACTGTTGGAGACAGAGACGAAAAGCAGGTGTAAAATCTGCAGCAACTGCAATTCATGGAGCCTCAACTCTAGAGAAAAGAGCAGCAAGTCATATATTCAGATGATCTTAACATTTGCATCTTGCTTATTATTTTTTTTTTTTTTTTCTAACTTACACAGCAGCTTCAGTCCAGTGTGATACGACTGAAGAAGCCACCACTAATGAAGTGGGTTGTTGCCTCATTATTATGTTACTTTTTTTGTGTTTGCAGAAATTATCTAGTCAGAGCAGCATTGCAGGTCACAAGTCATGTGATCTCTAATCTTTCTGTGTAGAACACTGGGAACATATGCTTGCAGTTCAAGAAATGTTTTCTCAAACCGACTGAAAGTTCAGCATCAGAAAACACTTTACATCAATCAGAAAAGCCAAGCCCTTATATCTAAATTAAATATCAACACCTTCCCAAAATTAATATAAAAAAAAAAAATCCGGAAATGCTAAAAACTTAACCAAAAATTTAACATATAACATTTATTATTCATTTCACTCAAAAAGGACATAATAAAGGATGACTATTAGGATAGTACTAACACTGTGTGTAAATTATGCAACTTATTTATGAAACTTATTATGTAAATTATGCAACAATAAACACTGACAAACCAACTAAACACAATCTCCCTCCAGCTCTTTTTTGCTGGGTTCTTCTCTGACGTCTATGAATGTGGCAAATTGTCAAAGAAGTGATGACACTCCACGGAGTTGACGTGTAGAACTCAATAAACAAGACTAAACAGCTATGCAATATTTATAGCCGAGCCTTTATTGACAAGAAGTAAATGGAAGGTTACACTTGCGCAATCACGGTTCTCTGAGTGAAGAGACTATCTCTCCACCCAGGTTCACATTCCATATGTACGGGAACTGACCCACCTGCTCAGGTAATATGGATAATTATAGAATTATTTAAGACAAACCGCCTGTGTGGTGGCCAATCGCAGTATAAAAGTTGACGTGGGTCTCTGTGTGTGTGTGTGTGTGTGTGTGGGGGTGGGTGGGTGTGCAGATTCTAGAACTGGGGATGTGAACTCTAGAACTGGAAGTTCTAGAATCTTAAACCTACAATTATTTATATTGTAAAAGTTTCCAGACTGAATATTGGAGGTATATACTGATTCCTTCTGGTTGATCTAAAGTTTTACTCATTATTCACGTTCATTGTGTTGTTCACTGAGTGTGCACTATTCCAATCTAAGGAGGTTTTTCAGTTTTTATTTTATTCCTTTCTCTTTTTTGTCCCGTTATTCATATTTTGTTCTGATATTCATATATTTACATACCTGCTAACTGCATATTTAGGTTGCCAGCTGTATTCATTTCTGTCATTCACATTTGTGAATTAATGCTCTTCATGATTTGTTAAAATTCCACCAAGAGAAATGAAATTGTACAATAACTACAACTATACAATCAATAAATATAAGTTTAGTGAAACAGACAAAGCACATGACAAACGTTAAAAGCAAAGAGAAACAATAAGACAAAAACAGTGACTTACTAAATAAAGTCAAATATTATAGATTATGTAATGTATATAACAGAGGTGTTGCAATTAGTAAATTAACAGCTAATTATCATCGTTGTTGTCAGTTGAGCTTTAATGTTTTACTCTGTTGTACTGACTAATTATACAATAAAAGAACAAGAATGTAAAGAAGAAAATAATTGGTGTAATGTGCTGCCATGCTAAAACAAGTGTCTGGCTGTTATATATATTACACTAATATATTTTTAATGCTGCCATCACGCGATCCTCATTAAAACAATGCATTATATTAATAACAAGAATGAAACCATCAGTTCAAACTGTGCTCAAGCTGGCTCAGTCGTGCTCTAAGTGAAGTAACATGCTAATGCGCTAAAGTCAATGTCGACTATATCATTTTTTTTTTTTTTAGTTATTTTTATATATTTTTTTAAATCACTTAAGTAAAATAAAGTGACAAAAGTCAAACAAGTAACAGCTGCTGTTATAAGAGTCTGTTTTTTTCTGTTTGTTTCATAAAATATTTTTCATTTGACAATATGTAACTTATAATAATATATTGTAATGATATAATAATAATTATAATATTAATAAGTTGATAGTGGACATGGCCTCGTCTTTACATGTTACTTCTATGTAACTTCTGTTTCCATAAATAAAGTTTGGCTGAAGTGTTTTTTTTTTTTTTTTTCCCCTCTGAACTCTTCAAACTTCCATCAAACGTTTGTTGAGAAAATAAAATCTGTAAGCGTGTGTGTTACCTGCGGTCAATGTATGCAGCTGATCTGCTCCATATGTTAATGGTCAGCAGTTCAGCTCGGCTAATATCCACCAATACACACACACACACACACACACACAGAGAGAGAGAAACACCACTTCATCTCTACAACCATCCGGACACAACCTGTTGGGTTGGTCTATGACACACACACATACAGAATTGTTGTCCCACATGACTTCTCTGTGGTAGTCCAAAGGTAGGACTGGTGGTTGCCAGTGTGTGTGTGTGTGTGTGTGTGTGTGTTGTGTGTGTGTTGTAGACATAACACAGGTCCCACTGGGAACTTAGGATCCAGCTGCTGATTTCAGAACAAATGGCATCTGCTGCTACAAACACACACACACACACACACTTTACCACCACCGAGATATACAAACACACATGCACATGCTAACTGGTGTTGCAACACACACATATTGCAGTGTAACAGATGTAGTGTGGGCCTGAGACACATGCTCGCTCTCCTCCAACTCAGGTGGTGAGGGAGCAGAGGATGTCAGAGAGAGAGAGAGTAAACTGAGCACAGAAGTGTCCGGGCATCTATTTACTGTCTACTGTCTTTTTATTCAATTCAATTCAATTCCAAGAACTTTATTTGTCTCCGAGGGGCAGTTTAAGGCACACTGAGTATTTTTTTATTGTTGTAGATATACACAAATTTGTTGCTGAGGTCACCAGACCAAGAAAAACATCATACGTCAGCATTCACTTCTTTACCTCCATCTTCTAAAGTTACAATAGCTTTAATTTGCTATTTTCTGTTTCTGCCATCTTGTTTATATGTGTTTATGTGCACGTAGTCTATGTGTGTGTGTGTGTGTGAGTGTTTTGTTTGTTTGAGTGTGCTTTATCTTCTCTCAACAAAGCTTGTATGTAAAGCTCATTTCTACATTTATCTGTGGTTGAACGTGTGTGTGTGTGTGTGTATATATATGGGGGTGGGGTAGGAATGGAGGGTAGGGGGGTCAGTGGATCAGAGTGGCAGGTGCAAGGATCATGGCGACGCCCCCGGGCCGACCACAGGGCTTGAACGCTCACCGCAGCGATTAATCACCCGGCAAAATGCTTCTGACGTGCCGAAGAAGGAAAGAGAGAAGCTTCATGTTTCTGCATCCTTCACTGAACATGTGTGTGAGTGTGTGTGTGTGTGTCAGCAAGAAAATAGGGATTACATCCACACACACACACACACAAACCACAGCAACGAATATAATGGGAAGGAAGTATTTGATAGCTGTGGTGTGGGAACAAGACAGTATTTGTTTGTTTGCTTGTTTGTTTGTTTGTTTGTTTGTGACCTTGGTTTTACTGTCAAAGTCCTTATGTCCACATTACAAAACTTGTCCTTGTTCCAAACTACAGTAGACATGAATATATTTACTGCTATTCTTTGGTTTTATTTGGATTTTGGTCTCTTTCTCCACCGTTACAAACAGTAATGAACTAAACAGAAAATAAAGAAAGTCTGGTGCTCAACAATGAGCAGTTGAACCATCACACAGGTTTGATCGAAGTCAGTCAATTTGAGCCGGAGGAGAACAAAGGTAAATAATAATAATAATAATAGTGTGTGTTTATTTCTATTAATTTTTTTAGGTTAGGTTTTGTTTAGGTCAAAACGAAACGTGTTCATTTTTCAGCTGAGATTTAAAAGAGGTTTATTGTACAGCAGACATACATGGACAGTAAAGATCTTGCTACCTGACGCAAGCCGAAGGCTGATCTGAGGTCAGAGTTAAAATGGAGAACATGTCTACACTAAAAAGATGTTTTTGATTAAGAAATAAGAATAAGAAAGAAAGGAAACAGATTTCTACTTTACCGCATTTATGATCATATCTGGTTGTGATGGTAGAAAAACACTTGAAGGTTAGAGGAAGTTTAGAGGTTGGTGTTAATGTTGTTCTACGTGTACTTCATGTCCCACGGATACATTCTATAACGTTACACATACCTTCATTATCAGATCTTCCCTCATTATGTCGATGTAACATTGTGTTCACAAAACAGTCGTACAAAAACTTCATTTCTAACAAGAGGTTACTGAGTTTGAACCTGAAACAAGAATTTCTTTTTTAATCCCGAAGACAAAACAGAAACTAACGCCAACACCGCCAATGATTTGCACATTCACAACAACACAGAACTGAGATGAACGAAAGATAAATGAAGGCAAAACAGATGCTGCTAACAGTATATGTGTTGATATTATTCTGTCAGCCTGCTATTTGCTGCTAGTTTTTATCAGAAATGTTATTACTGTTGAGAATCATAAATCTTACATATTATTTGTCCTTTATTAGGTTTAAGGTAATATCCTCTCTCTGTCTCTCTACTGTTGTATCTAATGAAGCAGAAAACCACAAGGAAAAGAACAATATATGAACAATACATAGGAATTCCAATCATGGCGATATAACCACATTTCACCACCAGTCAAAATCAGTCTATTTTGTCATCACACTGAGGCTCCACCTCTCAGTCTGTTCAGGCTTCAACCACTGATGGTTTCAGCTGAAGGATGTTGGAGCCACGTTAGCTATTAGCTTGTCTCTGTCTCAGATGTCTCCATCTGATGGACCGATGTCAAAGTCTTCATCAAGTTTATTTAGTTAGGATGATGTACCAGGTTTCAGAAGGAGTTAGGAAACAACGCAAAGCATTGTTTGTTTGTTGATAATGTTCGCTAGTTTTTTTGTGGTTTAAGTAGAGATTCATCAAGAAGAAAAATCAGAATATCTCACATGTATATTGACCATTTTTCTATTTTTTTTTATTTTTTATTCACGACAATTTTATTCACTGGTTCCTTTAGAAATAATCAAACTCCAAGCAGTGGATCTTACACTTCCCACAATGCAGCTCAGTTGTGGTTTATCTCAGCCTTTCCCTTTCCTTAAATCTAAAACTGCTCATACTGATGACACGTGAGTTCAACACCTTCACGACTCATTGTTAATGTCGCTATCGTGAGAAACGCAGCGATTTTTTTTTTTTTTTTTTTTTTCTGTGTTCATAAAAAACAAGACCACGGCAGTGAGACATCGGTGAGGTAGAGAAGAAACCTTGTACGGTTGCTGTGCAGCACTGGAATCTGAAACAAACAAGAAAACAAATAGAAACAAAGAAACAAAGAGAGAGAGACAGAGACAGAGAGAGAGAGAGAGAGAGAGAGAGAGAGAGCGGTGGAGGAAAAGAAATGGAGCAGAGAGGGATGAAGAAGACACTGAGAAGAGTTTTATTATTTCTTTTTTTGTTTTTATTGTTTGGGTCTCAGCTGGCAGAGTAATGTCTTCAGTGTGTGTGTGTGTGTGTTCTAAAGCAGCACAGCATCTATCACACACATACACAAACACACGCCTGCATCAGTACTAAGTGAAACTGCCCTCTGAGGTTAAAATTTACATAATGATCCTATATCAGTTTGATTTATCAGTTCAAATCCATTCCTCCTCTCTTTTTTGTTTTTTACTTTTTTTTTTTTTTCTCCTATTTTTCTCTTTTCATCCCCTGGGTAAAGCAGTTTACTGATTCACGGTTCCTAATTGGAAGAGCAAGGCACTAACGTAGTCCGGGTGAGAGTTCGATTCCCAGTGGGGCTTCACATGCTAAAAATGAGCGCTGACTGTGTCCACCTAAATGGGACACAGTTAGCGTTTATAAATGTTTAATGATAATAAAGTAGTTGTATTTGAATATGAGAGTCAAACGAACGAGAAACCTCGGGGGGGGGGACGAAGAGCGCCGAGGGAGTTTAAATGTTAGGAAGAATTGGGTTGAACGTAAAAACGAAAGCTGATGAAAAAGTATTAGTCTTTAGGGAGTGTAACCTGTAATACACAGTGCAAGTGTTAGAGTATGTGGTGCATTTATACTGCAGCTATACTCATATAATTGCATTCTGTTGTATACTTCAGTTTCATTTATAGAAGAAGAAATCAAACAGCATCTATGTGTTATTACATGAGAAATAAATGTCTGTTATTTTTTATGTTATATTTCTAATTTTCAGCAAATTCCATTAAAAAAAAATGTTTTAATCTTTAGTGTTTAGTTTTTCTCTTAATACAAAGAGTTTGTTTAATTAATGTCCATTATACTATTTATAGATTTTTTATAGAAGGAGCCTAAGTCCCGCCCCTTCTAATCATGTCCACTGGGTCCTTGGACTGAAAAAAAAAAAAAAAAGAATGAAAGTCAATGGAGAGATAGGAATTGTTTTCTGATCCACTTTGATTTCACACACATTCTGTATCTTAATTTAAATGATAACTATGAGTGTGAATCAAGGCTATGTTTGTGATGTAATCGTTGATTTCTATGTTTCTGAAAATACATAAACTGGTTCGACTACAAACCAAATCAAACCAAGTCGCAGGTGACGTCAAGATGTCGACAATCTGTCCCCCAGCATAGTTTCCACTTTCCACATGTCCAGATATATATATATATATATATATATATAAACGTATAGTGGTTTTTTCCACATTTAATACTTCTCACTTCATCCTGGAAGAAGGAAGTTAAGGTCGCGAAGGTCACCGCCGCTCTGTCAGAGTTTGACGGTGACGTAAATTTAGCGAGACGAGCGGGGTTATAGTCGGCCACGAGGTCTCACACAAGACCTAAAGCGACGTTTATTGCCTGTCACTAAACAGTGACAAAAATGATCTTTAAAATTCACAAACATCACATGTGAAAACCATGACACGTTTCAAACGGGACCAGAAAATCATTTTTATCTCTCCATTGACTCTCATTCATAATTTTTACGAGCGTAGGACCCATGGACGGGAAGTAGAAGAACGTGACTGTTCACTGCTCCAACAAATGTCTTCATCACTTAAGAAGTATTGTAGACGAGCTCTAACTCACTTGTAACCAGTTGAAGACGTCACATATCAGGAGCAAACTGTTCACTTTACATCCTCGGACAAAGTTTGACGTTTTGTGTCGAACTTTGAGGATTTATCCGTCAAACATCACTGCTGAGCAGGATTTGTATTTTGATTCGGATCAAATATATACTTTATTCACGTGCTGTTATTTATTTGGCGTCTTACTTACTCATTCATTCTGTCTCATTTGTTCATCCATTCATTCATTAACTCCCTCGCTCACGCGTGCATATATTCATGTTCGTTTTTTTTTTTTTTTTTTTTTTTGAAATATGCATGTTGAGTGCGTTCTGTGTGGCTGACTTCAATCAAACATACATTTTAATTTAATACGTTTGATCAACAGTTTAATTCATTCATCTGTTCGTTCGTTTGTTCGTTCGTTCGTCGCTTCCATACTCTCACAGTCAGCACCATTTAAATTTTTCAGCTGTGATCTGTGCAGGTGTCTGCCATGAATATCAAACTCACCTCAAAGAGAATAACACTCCTCTGAGGCCACACACACACACACACACACACACACACACACACACTGAGACACATTCCCACACAAACACATACATGTAAAATTCCCAGTGATGACAGCCTGTGATTGGATTCAATCACACATCACGTTAATTTAGTCAGTTTGCTGAGACAACAAATAAAGAAAAAGACTAAATATAAATTATGAAATTATTAACCACAACTTATGTTCAGTGTGTGTGTGTGTGTGTGTGTGTGTTGGCAGAACAGGCCGAGCTTCGAGCTTTGATGTGACCAGACATTTTTTGTGTGTGTATCATGAGATGATCTGATACCTTCAGTCAATCAGTCACCACTGTCTCTCTGATCAAGTCTCTTTTCATAAGAAGAGGTTCTACAAACTTCCACCTTTACTTTTTCCTCACATGTTCACATGTGTGTGTTTTCCATTAGCATGAAGCAGCCTTTCCTGTTTTCTTGCACTTCTCCCTCTGTGTGTTTCTATAGTAACCCTGGCTAAAATCCAAACAGCCAGTAGGGCCCTCTGAAGGGCACTACACAGGCAAGATGAAAGATTCCCACCAGGCGACTGCAGCTTTCAGTCAACAGATAAACGTGATTTTTGAGGGGACGACATAGTTCCACTGAGCATAAGGAGCAGCTCTGTCCGTCAGGGTGACGGTGGCCCGTCTAATGTTTTTGATCTTCTTTTATACAAGCGTAGTGTTCTGTGTTTGCTCCAATCTCCAAAGTGATCAGATGTCACAAACTGAATATACAGTAACACAAATTGAGTGGTGGCAACTAACACAACTTAGCAGGCACAGTTGTGGATTATCACTCACAGCACGATGCACATCATTTCAGCACCATTTTCACATTCACGTCAATGCAGTTTTCTCGGAGCAGCATCTTGTGGTCAGTATGGAGAGTACACCTGGTATGAACCCCACATAAATTAAAATGATTCATGGAAACCACTAGAGTACAGTTAATATCCAGTTGATAATGTGCATTCATGAGTATAAAGTTGACCTGTTTCATCTCAAATACTAAAAAAGATGGTGACAGTATCTTTTTATCTAATTTAAATATAAATGTGAAATGTTTAAAAGCGGTTCCTCATCCAGGACCAAGAGGTCAGCAATTCATGAGTCAGTCACTGCATTGATAGGATCCTTCACTGGTTAGTATCCGCTAGTTTCAAACTGTTAATCAAATAGCAACATTAAACCAAAACCTTCAGCGAGACGTTTTGCGGGAACACGTTGTAATGAGAGAAACATGGCTGACGTGGAAATTCAGCAGATACAGAGCAACATTTACTTGGAGTCGTGACTCTGTAAACCTAATGTGTCTATGTACAACATCATATCATAACCCATATCATATCATTAACACAGATGTTTGTATTAAATGTAAAGTCGGCGATTCTAAAATATACCCAAACCTTCATTAATATTACTAAATACATAAGCAATAAGCCTCACCATTCAAGTCACCAACCACCAGTTGACTAGATAACAAATGATCCATTTGAACATTAGTATTTTCTCAGATATTGATTTGTTTAGTCACTGTTTTCACATCTTGTTTTAAAGAACCACTGGGTGGCTGCCTAGATAGTCAGATGGTTATGGCGCACCACTTATGCTGTTTGCTGGTTCGAATCCCGACCAAGTTGAACTTTCCTGCATGTCTTTCCCTCACTTTCCTCCACGTTTCCTGTCTCTATCATTAAAGGCAAAAATGGACAAATTAAAAATAAAGAACCACTGTGTGAGATTTATAGGGAGGTCTCTTGGTAGAAATGAAACATGACATTCACAGTGATGTTTCCATTAATGTATGAACACCTACAATGAATCACTGCGTTGTTATCTATGGTAGCGCCAAACAGTGGCACATTTTTATATCACCTGAAGACTACTATCCTTCCTCTTACCCCCGTCCTTATTAAAGGTAGTCTGTAGGTTGCAATCTGCAGCCTCACCTCTAGATGTCATTAAATTCTAAACGCTAGTCTTTTATATATGTTTAATTAGTAATTTAACAGTTCACAGTAGCCTGACGGTGTCTCAGGCCCATGTACTGCCCTCAGTTTTGGCCTAGTTTTTAGTAGCAGCACATGGACCAGTGTGTACCCAGACTAGGACCGGTCATTACAGTATTTTACATTACAGTCATTACAGAGTCATTACAGTATTAAATTTGTCCAGTAACCAGGTCTGTGTGTTTATTTTTAAGTTTTGTGCACACAAAAACAAATTATTGTTCATGCAAGTTTTGCTTTTTACACATTAGATTACATCATCTTAGTCAACAGTAGGATGATGTCATTCTCATGTACAGTCTTTGGAATTGAAACATCCAATCCAGGCCACACTAATATCACTGTGACCCTTAGAAGTGGTTTTTATTCCCACACTCACAGTTTGTTCAGCTCCCAGACACTCACTTTGGCTGTCGAAGCAGCGACTAGTGTAGGAGTTTAAAGCTCTAAGCATCAGTGTTTCTGTTTGTTCTCTGAAAGATTCATAAGTGCCACATCCACATGAATCATTCACTAAGGAAATGATTGTCGTAAACATGAAGTGCCATCTCTGCAACTGTGCACTGAAAAATTCATGCTTTTCAAGTCATAAATTATGACGAGGTGCTCTCTCCCTCTGCCGAGGGGAGGGCTGCCACTTCCTCCTCATCAGCTTCCTCTTCCTGACTGAGCCGCGCTGAGCACACACACACACACACACACACACACACACACAGGCGACAGCAGCTTTCAGTCGTGTGTGTGTGTGTGTGTGTGTGTGGCATATTCCTTACATTGTGGGGATTTAAATCTGTTTAAACACTCACATTATGGGGACCTGACTCTATTATGGGGACAAAAGGCAGATCCCATAATGTAAAAAAAAAAAAAAAAAAAAACTGACTTAGGTGAAGACATGACCTGGTTTGGTTTGGTTAAGGTTGGGGTCAGGTTTAGATAAAGATTAGACAAGTGGTAGCAACAATTGAGATCTCTAGGGTTTCCAGGAAATGAATGCAAGTCAATGAAATGATGAAGATATGGAAACCAAACTGTGTGTGTTGTAGACGTGTGTGTGCCACAGTAACATTACAGATATTATTATTTTAGATACTTTGGGTCAACATGACAACAGTCTTACATCTGTACTCATGATGAAACACACCAAAGTTGTTGTTAATATTAACATTTTTTACAGTGTTATAATAGAATTGCAGTCTATCATCATGAGCCTTGTATGGTCAATGCTGACAGGGACACTGTTTGGGACTTATTGATGTCACGACTTTAATAATAAAAAGAAAGAAGGTCAAGAATCAGATGTCAGCAGAAGACAAACTGAACCACTTTTAAATTTCAGACTGAGTAATGCAGACAACATAACAAAACGTCATCTCTTCATGTAATCCATTGATTTTAAGACTCTACGTGTTTTACTGCAGTTCACAGTGGTTACACATTTTAATAGAATCCATGAAAACTCCTCAGGGACATTAAATATTAACTGTTATGAAGATAAATATGAATTAGACCAGGTTCGGATGATGTTCATTGTAACCTCTGACCACAGTTTGGTTTCAGGCCTGTTTTGTGTCTTGTGTGTTTTCATTGAAATTGATTTATGCACGTCTTGGATTGGACCTCTCCTCCAGGACCTGGAACTGAACATACAGCGTGAAATCACACTTATCCACAACCAGAGTGAATCAGATCTTTATTGTTCCATCTCTCTCTCTCATTACAACTGCTCTCATCGCAGGTCCATGTTTCCATTCTTCATGAAGTGTGTGTGTGTGTGTGTGTTCCTCTCTTCCATCATTTTCCCGCTCTGCCACGTCCTGATTTCCTCCTGTGGAGTGTGTGGTCCTATCTGCGTGAGCACGTCCTGTCTTTGTGTGTGTTCCTCCCTCTGTCTCTGTCTCTCTCTCTCTCTCTCTCCCTGTATATTCGGCCCTCACCTCGAGGCAAGTCAATCCTCTTACAGTAATACCATTGCCTAATCTCAAAGGCGTATCAGAGGGAGCTCAGAGCGCTCAGCACTAATAGGTTCACACAAATGGGATCTACTCAAAAACCTCCCGATCCTCCTGCCACTGTAAATATGGAGAGCATTATCTAAGCCTGCCTGGAGGCCTCCGATGTGGAACTGATGCAGATTTGACAGAGACTGAAAGATAGCAGCCAAAAAAAGACGATTAAACATGCTGTTAACTGTGTTACAGTCGTTTCACTGGTTGTACGGATGAATTGAATCAAATTCCAACTTGCAGAACCACAGCAGAGTCAGATGTTATATTTGCAGAACTGGTTTAAAGAACACGAGCCAAATATTAAAATGTTCATATGTTTATATGAAGCATTACATGAGCGGTTTTTTTGTAAAACTGTAATCTAACAGTGTTTACTTCAATAACTTCACGTGAAGCTTGTTTTTTATCTGGATATTTAAAACAAAATAAAGATTCCTCTTCATCTTACAGATGTACACGTCTTTTAATTGCGTTTTTGTCTCTTCAGGTTTTAAAGAAAAGGTTTTTTTATTATTATTATTACAAAAAAGATCTTGAATCAACTGCATCTAGGTTTCTTTTTTATTTCTGGGAATATGAAAAGGCTTCATTTTAGAAACTGTGAACCTGGACAGAATATGAAGCAGGGTTCAAATGTTCATTTATAAAGTAATAAAAACTATAATGAAACTATTGATACTAGTGATCAACTATATGATAATGATGGCTATGATACAGCTGTGTAGTCAAAATGTTTGTTTTTGTTTTTTGTTTATTTATGTTATTTTGTTTATTTTTTTTTTTTTTATGTTTCGTTAGTGACAACTAATGACGCCGTTCCTATAAATGAGCAAGTCAAATGTCCAACTGCGCGTCCAAGATCATACAAGCAACAGCAACGCCTGGAAAACGTGGGAAACTTCCAGCTGCTGGAGCCTGTCTGGAGAAAGGTAATAAAGCAAATTATCAGGAGGGTTAATAGTTGATTCATTAGACAGATGACAATAAGATAAAACACTTTCCTGAAAATCATTTGTGGTCATTTTTCTCTGATTTTTGAAGTACAAGTGGGGGGTGGTTGTGTGGAGGCTGTAACACAATACAGAAGATAAAACCCAGTGTGAAAATATACAATGACTGCAGCTGCTCATGTCAACAAGGGGTGACATCGATTGTGTAGGAGACTGATGTAAATATAAAGGAATCATTCTGAGGCTTTTCTTACTGTCGAGTGATTATGAAACCATTTATGATTCCATTTACGCCAAAAGATCCTCCTGAATCCTACAAACAGGATTCGACTCATTCTACTTTTTTTTTCTTTTTTTTTTTAATATTTGACACCTTCACTTGTCTCAAATGAACTTATCGTAGAGTGTCTTCATTAAGTGTGTTTTTTTTTTTTCTCCCAGAATGTTTCACTGATTTCTACTCGAGCAGGAAGTCGACTCAAAACAAACAAGAGCGAACCACAGTGTCAAACACCTCTAAACGAAGACTGATGTATTAATGGATACAGTCGATGATATGTTTTCATGTGGAATCAGTGATGTCACCTGCAATCATGAAATATTAAGGTTTTTTTCAAATAAGATATCCCAGACCAGAAGTGATGCTGATTTGAGACAATAATAATAATAATAATAATAATAATAATAATAATAAATAACTGTGTGTGATTTATGAGCACAAGTCAAAATGCCACAGCCAGAAGAGAGAGAAGAAATTCTATAAATAAGGAAATACAAAGAGATGTCTTTAAGAATAAAGATAAAAAACAAGCATGGAAATGTAACTGTATGGAAAAAAAAAGATAAATATGATAGTTTGAGATGGTTTTACCTGAGTGTTCACAGTCATCAGGCACCAAAGGCACCAAGCAATAAATAAATAGATAAAATAATAATATTAATATAATTCTTAGTGAAAGGTAAATGTAACATTCTCACTAAGTGTTGAAAAATATGTAACTTGTTCATCAGTTAGAAGATGTTGGCTTCTGAAGGAGGATGTGAGGAAACGTGTGACTGTTCAGCTGAAGGAAACAGACGCAGTCTCGTACTGACACCTAGAGGCTGCAATCAGTACTGCTTCAACGAAAACAAGAAGAATCCTTTATTTATTCATTCATTTGTATTAAAATGCACAAGTTACACATTAAGTGTAAGTGTATTATCATAATACTGACAATACTACAGCCTAGACTAATGATAAATTGTTAGTACGAACTGCACTGTTATTACTGACTCTCTTTATGACTCAACCATTTCTTTAATATCAACAACGTACTTTTTTTGTTATTTTATAGGATATTTATATGGAACGGAGCAGGACAACTGGAAATATTCACAATATCCTTTGCTCTTAAATTAGGGTGGTTGCACCTGTGTAGCTCAGGATCAGTTGGGTTAAACAGTGTGACTGCACATATTCTCTCTCAAGTGGATCTGATAGTTGTGAAGTCTCTGTCAACATGAGCAGACCCCCCCACACACACACACTACTAGCAGATACTGCAGATCAATAACTACATTTACACTTAAAGTGATGGTCCGGAGTAATTTGAACCTGTGGTCTATGTCAAACGCCCCCTTTAAGAGATATTTTGCTATAGTTAAAGTAATATCAAGTTTGACCGTCTTTTGTTTTCAAAACCAAATAGATAACAATGAAAGCAAATGGGGCAGTCAGCCAAGCATATCTAAATTGTCACTTTTTAACTTCTAATAAAGCCCAAAATATCACTTCAATTCAGCAGTAGTATGAATAGGATTCCCAAGTATCTGAGCAACAGGCCGATGTGTCCGCGAAGAGCAAGGAAAATGATGAATCTGCTGATCTGGAACACCCTTCATCACCAGTTTAATGAAAACAAAACGTTGGGTAAGTCTTTTTTAGTAAGCTGTCGGTTCACTTACTAAGTTATCAGTACTTCACTTTATGTGTAGGGACCTTATTCATGCTACTGCTGAAGTGAAATGATATTTTGAGCTTTATTAGTGGTTAAAAAATAGCAATGTAGATACATTTGGCTGACTGCCCCAGTTAAGTTCATTCAAATTACTCCGGACCATCACATTAAACACTGATACATTTGATTTGAGTATTTCAGTCAGGCAAGGTCGACAGGATAAACTTTTCTGATATTATCCTAATGTAACCACATTATTTCTTGACTTAATTAAACTCAGATTTACAATAATTTACAATTAGTTATCACACATAAAGAGCCTCGAGTCAGCTCAACAAAATAAACACATTAAGGCAAAATCATTTCAGATTTCTAAATGTGCCCTTGGCTTTTATTAACAACCACATGATAAAATGCCATCGTATGACAGTGACCAATCAACATCCGGTCCAAACAACCAAACAGTCATGACCATCTGCCTCCAGTCATTCAGTATTTATATATATATAAACGGTAACAGTCGGAACAGGTATGAGTCAGGTTTGGCTTTGCACTGTTTAACAGATATCCAAAATAAGATACAAGACTAAAAAAAAAAAAAATATCTTCTTTAAGGTTCAGTGTAAACAGTGACACACACACACACACACACACACACTCAAATACCCTTCCAATGAGATAAGAAAATAGAAAAGAACAAACCAGTAAGACATAATAAAACGAAGATAAACCTAGAACACCTTCTCCTGTGATTCTCCCCTGATTAGAGGTGAGGAGCACTTTAATTTATTTACGTAATGTAAAGACAGTGTGACACTGCTGGTGAAGCGCAACAAACCAGAGCTACATGTAGAGTTTGTTTGCAGCATACCTAAGAAAAAAACAAAGACCAAAATGTAGAGTAAAGAACGGGATCCAACTTTGAAAGAGGTATTTTTTCTTTTAAAGATTATAAGGCTAGGCTAAAGTTGAAGTCACTCCAATAAAAATGATTACAACACACATTTGTAAAGACACTTTGGACATTTTATACAGCAGAGCAGAAAAATAACTATTCACAACTTGTTTTAAATTAAGACACATACATCTGAACCCTTTGCATAGCCTGGCATAAGGACATCCCACCATTATTTATATTAAAAGGTTAAGAGGACAACCTTAACATGATTAGCTTTAGCCCTTTGTTTAAATGTGAAGGAAAAAGTTTCATGTACCTAACGGGGAAACTAACTGGAATGTTATTTCAAATTTGATATGACACCGATATATTCTGTGCTTTGCAGACATTGGGCTAAAAGTCTGAATGTCAAAAGGTATCATATTAAACTACGTGACATTGGTGAGCAGGGACAGACTGATTAAAAGTAAGTGATTCTAAAAGTCCTGAGTTAAACAACATTGTCAGTCACAGTCACACAGTGGTTTTTATAATTTAGCAGAGACTGTTTGTGCATAGAGGAAGAACGGTCACAGACTGGAGCAAAAACACACACAGGGTGGTAAATGAGCCCCTCATTTTGTTTGGGTTAGGGTCTAAAAGTTCAGAAACGTTAGGAGCAATTTTTTCCTAAGGCACTTGAATCCATCGAAGGAAAAAGCTCCTGGACTTAGCTCCTGATGGTCGACATCTCAGCAGCAGCTACACAGATAAAAATAAACCAACCGATCTTTTGCTATCATCTACAAACTTCTTTGGCTTTATTTGCTCCTTCTCCTGCTTCTCAGATGTTTTCGGCCTCTCTCCGGGGAACCTCCCTGATACTGTCATGGGGTCCGCTACGGGCCGGCTGACGCCGCCGGATGCTCCGGCCGGATGAGATGAGGTCAGCATAACCCTGGGAGTGAGAGAAGGCATAGGCGGAGCGGCGCGAACGCCGGCCACGCTGGAAGGCTGACGGCTTTTTCTTCTGTTCCTCCTCCAACTCCCTCTCGTACTTCTTCCTGTTTCTCTGGATCTGGTGGTGGTCGTAGGCGACAAAGCATTGGGTAGTTACGTGAAAAACGCCTCACGTAGCAGCACAAAATAACCAATAGATGGACTGAATAGACTGAATATTGAGACATAAACATATAATTCTGATGTTTCCTGTTTGCTGTGACGCTGACATGAACTGTGGCTACCCTACTGTGGAGTAAATGGACTGTGAGCTCTGTTGTTTTAACCAATATTTTTTAAATATCATTAAAAAACTGTGTAAAAATAAACATGGGCTGCTGTTGTAGATGGAATATTGGAAAAAAAAAAAAACAAATCACTGTAACATATTACTGACTTCATATGAATGGTTATTTTTGGTTCTGTTCTGTTGGACGTTGTACTGGTCCAACAAAAGGATTCATTCATTCAGTTGCAGGATCACCAGTCTGTTGTTACTATCACGGTTACCGCTTCTTGGGATTTTTTGAAACTAATGACATGTGGACAAAATTCACATTCACAGTCACATCAATATTTTTCTGAAAGGTTAAAGACAGGACCCCAGAGCTCACCTTGTCTCCTACAGACGGCCAGATGCTTTTATGGAGGAACTGGATGCAGATGACGGGAAGGAGACTGATGCCTACTGTCAGGATGATGGTTAACCAAAGGTAAGGCTGACGCAGAGCGTTTGATGCTGCGCCTATAAAAACAATACAGACAAGATTGACATGACATTTAACTGTCCTATTTGTTTTCCATGAAGACGACCGTTACCAGCAGTGACGTGAACTAGTTCAAAGTTCAGTTCACAAATTTTAAAATGAGCTAGTTCACTTCATAGCTCATGATTCAAAATTTTGAACTAAGTTCACAGTTCCGAAAATGATTATTTTTCAAAATTATAGTCGCAGCTCATATAGAACCACAGACAGCAATTAATTTTAGCAGTTTTAACACTCAAACTATGTGCCAGATTTCATCTTCATATCCAATTTCAATAGTGGAGACAGAGTCTGAGCTAGTGCTGCTGCCTTCATTTGTTTTTGTTTTTTTTCATGCTTTGCATGTTGATGACGCATGCGGCGGTGCGACTCTGTGATGGCTGCTGTTACCACATTGGGTGTTTTTTCCGCTACATGTTCAGGCCTGTTTACAGTGCGTTTTAGCCGGGTTTTCAGCTACGGAAATCTGGCACTCTCTTGAACGAAGTTGAACTGTGAGAGAACACCGTCCACAAACGTTCGCCCATAATATGAACGAGTTCATGAACCATCGTTCAGGCACAACCCTTAATTACCAGTCTGTGTGCTGGAGTATTTCAATACTGACAGTCAGGTAAAGGTAAAAACTGTTCCATGACCACGACACAGACGGACTCTTCTCATGTGTAAGTTTCAACACTGCCAGTGGTGTTCAGTGAAGGCTGAAGCAATCAAGCATTCTGAATATACTACAGCTCATTACAGCTTTGATTGGAGTCTTTAAAACAGAAACAACTGAAGCTCATGGGAATTACAGTGTTTATCGCCATTTCAAAATCAAATGTCAGGAAGATTACCAACTAATTGCCAAATGTCAGGAAGTGTGCCGGGTGTCTATCTTCAGATAGTTTCAGATGAACTCTGGTAATTTACTGTTAAACATAGAGAAGACATACTGTTGAATTAAAGGGCCTCAAGTTAAAGTGTTTGTAATGAATGTTGTTGTATCAACACCAGATCACATGAACACGGAGTCTGAAAGGTGTTGCTTATAGTGACAAACTACTGCACTAAGCTCTGTAGAGTTCTTTAACTCTTACACCTCTTTGTTTTGTCTCTAACTAATGACTGTCTGTAACCTGCCAAGATCCTAACAACTTCACTACATCAACATATAAGGTGATAATCTTTCAGAGTTGTGATTACAGCTCCTTTTCGCTGCCCTTAGAGGCCAAAAACGAATCATTGGTTGTTCGAGAAGCAGCTCCACCTGTTCCGGAAGACAGAAAAAAGGACAGTTTGAATTTTGCGTGGGACTGACCGGTGAAGGTGAACGCTGAGGGGAAGAGTACGTGAATCCCAGCGCTGTGGATGTCAAACATGATGCCAAAGTAAATGGCTATGCTGCCCAGGACCGCAAAGCAGTTGACGAAGGTCCAGTAGGAGGTGTCCAGAGAGATCTGACAAATAAGGCGAGGTGAAGGTCGGAATAAATAGAATAAATTCAGTACATCCACATCCTCTCAAACTCTACAGATCCAGCTTTCCTCTTCTACTGCTTTACAACCGATAACAACTCAGAATATACATTTCTGCTTCTTTTGAAAATAATTGTATTCTTGAATAGTGAAAACCAAATGTTAACGTTAGCACAGGTATGTTGTCATGTATGCTTCATATGGGATACGAATTGTTTGAGTATGTCGAGTATGTGAGTGTTAAGACTAGAAAAGCACTGCATGTAAATGTAGCTCATCGACATCAACGTGACTAACCTGCAGGTTGACGGTGAAGACCAGTGATGAGGCAGTGACGACAGCTAAGGACTGGTAGTCAGACGGAGCCTCTCCGTCCTGCCCCATCGTCTGCAGAAAGGCTCCGTAGGGGATGAAGAAGATGATGAGCGAGACGAAGATGCCGTGGAACAAGCTGACGAAGAAGTTCTTGTAGTTGAACAGTACCCCTTGCTGACCGGGTACGTAGAGCTTCGGGAACTTCAGGCTTAGTTTGTCATTAACGTCCTGCAGAGTGAGAGGAGGAGCAGCAGTTTACAGAGGATGTCATGAGCTCTTCCACAACCTGGATTACAATGTATCGTGAGTCTCTAATCTTTGGGATCTATTGCAACAACACATGGCAACAGGATGATAATTATAACAAGTCTATTTCTCAGCAATATTTACTTGAAACAAACATTTGTTGGTGGTTGTTAAAGGCCAAATGTCAGGTCAACACGTTTAATTTAAATATGTACTGAAACTCATTTACATAGAGTAAAATCTGCACTGGGATTTTGGAATGATACTTGCGTAAAAATATAAAAGGCACTGTCTGTGACAAAATTTTTTTTTTTTTTTTTTTACCTGATCAAGAAGTCCAACGAGTAGAACAGGTAAGCTGCTGTAGCACAGATTGTAGAGTGTGATGAACCAGTCTTCATAGGCAACCTACCAACAGGAAAACAGTCACTCAGTGTTACTGTAGTCTGACTGGGAGGGTAATCTGACACATGCAAAGTTTGGGAACTATTGAACTATTCCATCATGTTTACCAGTGGGACAATAGAACATACAATTCAGTAAATTCAACAGTAGAAACAGAAACTCTCTTACACATTCAATAAAGATAAAGACAGTGTTTCTGTGCTCAACCCTATGCTGCTGACCTGTGAGGAGTATCCGCTGAAGAAGGAGTACCAGAAGTGGACCAGAGTGAAGGCAAAGTTCTTGAAGAAGAAGAAACGCAGGAACTTGCACATTCGGATGTAGGACCAGCGTCCGTGCACCAGCAGGAGGCGCTGCAGGTAGCGGAACTGAGCGAAGGCGTAGTCACTGGACATGACGGCCTGCATCCCCTCCTGGCCGCTGATGCCTACTCCGATGTCTGCAGCTGGAGGGACAGAGAGGGAGAGAAATAAGAAACAGGTCCGCTGGAACGTGTTGCGTAGAAAAGGAAAGTGCTCCTTTCGTTCAATCATCCACGCCCTTACTCTTGATCATATTCACGTCGTTGGCTCCGTCTCCGATGGACAAGGTCACAGCCTTCTTGTACTTCTTCACCAGACTCACCACGTTGGCTTTCTGCTTCGGTGTAACACGACAGCAGATGACTGCTTCACACTCACAGGCCATGTCCACAAAATCAATCTAAAGAGAGCAAAACAGACGCGTCAGCTCATTTGATTACGTTGCTAAATGTTTGACATATTTATGATGACGAGAGCTGGATCTATAGGATCTATAGGGTTATACCTGTCTCATCTCTTTTTCCCAGTCATCCATTGGCTGTCCGTCCTGAGGGCTGCTGACAGGTGGTCGCTTTCCGAGACGACGAAGACGCAGGCGACGACGTTTCTTCTTCTTTTCATACAGAATCTCGTTCTGAGAAAAATCAAAAACGCGACACATCAGCGCAATCCACCTCGTCGGCTGCGTCTCTGAATCTTTCTGAAAACATTGAATGGAACTCACCAGCCATCCTCCAGTGATGATGAGAGCGTTCTTGCCTTGCTGGGTGAAGAAAGGCTCTAAGGTTCTCTTCTTGCCTCGACGGTAATTTAAAGGATCGTTTCTCCTGTTGGCCTGACGAATCCTCAGCTTCTCACTGAACACAGACAAACTCTCAGGACTTGTATGTTCATTTAACACATGTAAAGTAACAGGAGGATTCTATGAGGTGTCAAAAGGCCAAGTTAAAGTTAAAGTTGACCGTTTTGTCCTCATTCCAAATGTTACATTGACAAAGAGTAAAATCTCCAGTCGATCTTTTGTTTATGTTACAGTACTGTTTCGGGTCACAACATTGTGATCAACTTACTTGACGTCTTCTCCATAGTGGATCTGCATGTCGTCTGTCAGGAGCGAACAGGAATATCCAATGTTTTCAGCCGTTTCTGGAGGAAAACATTAGAAAATAAAAGCTATTAGTTTACCACATTTCAATGTTCGACCCGGCTTTAAGTATCAAATTCTCCCAAACAGAAGATTCATTCATAAATATAAAACTGCTTTAATTATCGGTTCATTTCATTTTATTGATTGTTGTCACGTCGTCGTTCAATCATGAGGGAGACTCATGTGACGGTACCTTTTTTATCCCCGGTCAGGACCCAGATCTTGATGTCTGCCTTGGCCAGTTTAGCGATGGTCTCTGGGACTCCGTCCTGCAGTTTGTCTTCGATGGCCGTCGCCCCAATCAGCTAAACACAGTGACAGTACCGGTCAGATACGACCAACGTTCGACTTTCACTCATCTCATCAGAGTTGGAGGCTTGAAAAATGTTTCAGATTTTTTTTTTTTTTTTTTTAAAAACAGTTGTAGCTGCTGCCAGAGGACACGATAAACAGATGAACCGTGTAAAAAAAAAAAAAAAAAAAAAACAGCAAACAGCTGCCGACTGCTAAAGAGCAGTCAGACTCCCTTTACTGTCAATGGAAAAATTAGAAAAGAGCAAACACACACTACACTTTTCAATAAAAACTCAGTGAAACAGTAAAATGAAATCAAACAAACAAACACTAGATACAGACATACAGATAGACCCATTCTTATTACACATTTATATGGTACGTCCTTTCAAATCTAGGTCTAGAGGTTATTTCAGATCATTTACATACTGTGAATGTCATTTTGATGAAAAGCCACAACTGTTTCTGCATTTTTTGTGGTTGCTCATACAGTAATTCTAGCTCTAGTTTTTTTTTTATATATAATTCTAATAATTCTAGTTCTAGTCCACATTTACATCTACATTTAATCCTGCACCTGCCACCACCTCAATGCTCCCGTTTCACATCAAAGTTTTCTCTGGATGGACCTGCCTAACTTAAACGATTGCCGTTTTCCACTCACCATTAGGTTGTTCTCAATTTCCTCATACACTCGGTCGAGGGCGGCGTCTCGGTCAACCATGGCCACTTGGGCATCTCTGTGTTTTCTGGACCAAGCTTCATACTCGTCTATGCTGATGTCTTTATAACACAAACACAGCGTCCGCAAGGTCTCGTTGGCAAAGTCCTGCAACAGAAAAAACACGGGCGTGTTTCCCTCCATAGAAACAAGAGAAAACAGCTACTGCACATACATCTGTCAGCATTTGTCTGCTGTTATATACATGTTATATATAAAACAGTGGGATACTCTGATACAATGAGAATAAAGTCATGTGAACTCACATCCAGGGCAGTCTGGGTAGTCTCCTTGTGTCTGGAGTTTGGGGCCAGTCGCTCATAGATAACAGTGTCTGCTCCTTTACAGTAGAGTCTGATACGACCGTTGGGAAACTTCACTGAAAGACGAGACACAGAAGGAGCGTTAGAGAACAATATGTCTGACCATACTGTAGTACTTTGAACCTCGAATCTTCACTATCTTTGCTCTTAATATGTCCAGAGTTCTACACAATTCATACATCTGCTCTTCAGAAATGTACCATCACCATGAGTGAAGACTGGACAGACATTCACAGAAATTCAGCCTCATCTCAGCGACCTATTGTACGGATATTCCTGATGTGTCCCACTTGGATTTCTGTTCGTGTGTGTGTGTGTGTGGTCTAGATATTCCTTACATTGTGGGGACTTAAATCTGTTTACACACTCACATTATGGGGACCTGTCTCCCTTATGGGGACAAAAAACAGGTCACCATAATATAAAAAACAAAAAATGAAAGTGAAGACATGACTTAAGGTTTGGTTAAGGTTAGGGTCAGGTTTAGATAAAGATTACACAACAATTGAGAAACAATTGAGATCTACAGTGTTTCCAGGAAATGTCCCCTGAAGTAATGGAAATCAAACTGTGCGTGTGTATGCGTGCATGTGCTCTCACAGATGATAGACATGCGCTTGCGGTCCGAGTTGAAGTCGAGCAGCGCCAACATTTCGTACGTAGTCTCCTGATCCATCTCGTGGATGGTGATGGTGTCCTGGGTACGAGACAGGAAGACGTAGCCGAAGTTCCTGGCTGCCGTCACCAGGGCGCCCTCATCAGGAGACGCTGCCTGGTACACCAGATCACCTGAAGATGAAGACGTCGCGTTCAGTACAAAATCCCTGCTGTTTTCTTTTTCATAGACGTGCAGCTTTAAATGCTTCATTGCCCACGGTCATTTGATTCAGTGACGCATGAGAAATCTAGTTTAATGCAGTTTTAAGGAGCAGTTCTCCGTGGGCCGTGTCGGGGGTTGACTGAAAGCTGCAGCGGCCAATTGCTGCCACTTCATCCCAACTTAGCTCCACTTTTGTCCGAACCACAGTTGCAGGCTTACCGTCTTTCTGGTCCACCATGACGGTGTGGCAGAGCGAGAGCAGTTTGAAGAACTCTGTAGCATCTTTGTCCTTCCCGGATCGGACACAGGCCACTAGAGAATTATCCATGAACTGGAACTTTCTGTCAGCGTAGCGGTTCCAGCCCCAGTCCACCGGCTAATAAAACACAACCAGAAACAAGTAGAAATAATCAATCCATCGCTGTTATTATAATAATTCTGCTTGACTATATTTCTGTGATGGATCATTATTAAAAAAAAAACTAGTAATTATTTTACCCTTGGTCAGGACAGTATAGGAATAAATATATATGGCACTTTTCTTGTTCAATAACATTATATACCATGATTAGTAAAAATGAATGTTGTCTTCATGTGCACCACATCCTGATAACAGAAAACACTGCAAGAATTCATGTTTGTGTATAACTCTTAAAAGGTATTTGAATGTGTGTGATGACCTTTCCACGGTCCAGCACCACTCCCTCAGCTGTGGTCGGTACGCCTGTGAAGGGAGAGGAAAAACTTACTTACACAAGCTTTGATTCTGTTTTATCTTTCCTTTACAGCAGTGTTTAAAAGCAACACTTCTTCCTCATACTTACTCATTATTTACTGTACATTTTGCTGCTCAATTATTGTTTGTTTTGCTCTAAATTCCACTTGTTCCTGCAACAGGGAAGCACTTTCCCCGAAACTGTTTCTTCATCTGTCTGATATGTCACCATGACATGGCACAGAGCTGTCAGCAGGTACACAGTTAATACAAACCCTCTGGTTCCTGCATAAACTGTATGTGGAAAAAATGATTTAATGTATAAATTCTACATAATGAAATATACCATGTCGTTTTCCATGTCAACAAGACAGCTGTCATTGTTATAAAAGGGCAGTAGGTGTCACTCTCTCACTTTCAGGTCTCTTCTAATCTCCACATTGACTCTTATTGTTCTTCTTCCAGTAACTGTTTCTTTGTTCCACAGTGTTTTTATCATTTTGATCTTTAGAGTAAGATACAGGCTTATCTCACGATAAAGCCTTGCTACCTCTTAGCAAGGCACCAATACTGCCAGGGTCAGTGTCTCAGTTTATCATCTCACCTCTGTTACAACATATTTCCAGGAAACAAACACCTTCAAATGTAATTGAACCATGGTGAAAGAAAAGCTCAGAGCAATATGATGCAGTGTCACACGACACCGGTTCGTACCATAAGAGCGTCCAGCGATGGTGCACTTCTTGAACTGCATGATGTTCTGCGTCAGAGTTCCCGTCTTGTCTGAGAAAATGTACTCGATCTGACCCAGCTGCTCGTTCAGGGTGGTGGTTCGAGCCTGGACAGGGTCAAGAAGCAGTTTTATGAGAGTCTCTTCAAAATGTTGGACAAGGAAAGAAGATCACTGCTGATCTGTTGATGGTTTCAGTCCTAAAGTTCATTCTCGACTCCATTTACTAGATTTTTCCCCACAAAATGTCAACAGCATCTAATGACCTGGAGTGAATGGAGTCGATATAATATGTAACAGTGAAACCACTGACTGATCGTCTTGTTACAATATAACGTTCAATGGTTCTGGTGATCATCTAGATGTAACTTTGACATGTAGAATCATCCTAAACATAAACTGCGTCGAGCCGAAAACACCCCCGCCCACGGTAACAGCAACCCCCAGCATTTGTAATGACTCAAGGAATGTGACAAGGAGCTCAGGGTGTTGACTGAGCCTCCAAACTACACTGATCCCAATCAGAGTTGAACAACAGTGGGATGTGCTGGGACACGCTACATCCACCCACAACCCCCAGGACCCATAGAATCTGCTACCAACGCAACCATGAGACTCAGCACAAAGAACCAGACATGATACTGTCACTGAGCTTTAAGTTGAGATCCTTTAGTTTTGTTGGAAAAGGTTTTGCCTTCTTTAGATTTCAGCTGCGAGAATTGAAATCACTAGAAAACTAACAGATTCTGATTGTATCATACAATTCTCTGTCGGTAAGAAACTAATACTTTAAAAGCTATGTTGTAGTTTTATAATAAAATAAAACCACATGAATAAAAACTCTGAGAATAAAGACTTTTAAAACTCAAACTTGGAAACTATAAATTATATAAAAAAACAGAATATAGTTAGTTAAATAGCTGCAGCTGATAAAAAAAAAAAAAAAACAAATTAATCTCCAATTAAAGTATGTTATTATGTCTCTATATGTTACATTATTAACATTCTGAAGTCAGTAGTGTAACGAACGGTGGCGAAAACGGTTTGTGTTGTCTGGTAGTTCTTCACAGGGAAATAAATAACAGACAAAAACAACAGGAAATGATTCTAAACGCAGTAGAAATCTACCTTAGCTGGAGTGTCTTTCTCTGAGTAGTACATCTGCAGGTCCCAGTTGATGAACTTACTCTGGCCCAGACGAATCACCTCCACACTGAACACAGAGCAGACAAACAGAAGATGATAGATGAAGTCATTCTCGTGGTTATTGGAGGTAGAGTGTTAGTGACAATCTGCTGTCAACCTAAACAAAAAAAAAAAAAACCTCTAACAAATGCTGAAAGACTGTGTTTTAAACTGCAGGTTAATTCTACAGCTCAGCTTCGATTTTACGAATTGATTCCGTCATCATCCTCGTACAACCTGTTCACGAATCACAGTCATCACACGCCTTCTGTTACAATGGTGCAGACCAATCAGAGGGAGCCGTCCACCCTTCAACATCAAGATAAGCTGAATGAAAACACGTGAGATAATGACCTCAGCTCGACTGTCAGCGTTAACGGCAGCACACGGAGTCGCCGCTCCACCGCAGGCAGCACACGCTGCGTGTAGGGCAGCGAGTGACAGAGGGGGGCACCAGCGACCAGACAACATGACCGTTTTTTCCACAAATCATTCAGCCCTCGTTGCAACTTTGTCTTCTAGATGAATTATTTAGCAGGTCTGCAGACAGCTGCAGCCACATGCGCCGTGGTTGGTCGTGTTGAAGGTCAATGTTATTTTTATCATTTCATGTCATTTTCCCCAGTTAAACAGACTGTCACCAGCTAATGCCGCTTAAGTTGTCTGTTTGGCTCAAGTTACAGAAAGTATTTGGAGTTGGGGACAAAACAGAATCATAAACCCGACGGGAATTTTTACTTCGCCTTTGATGCAGAAGACAGAGAACTTTACATCTACAGATATTTGGGAACATTTGCTCTGCTCTCCCTCACAGTTGTGTCCCCACACCCCTTTCTCTTTTCAGGTAGTTTTGATTCCAGAGCAGTTGGATCCAGATTCTTCGCTAATGATGACGACATGATTATTATTATTATTGTTGTTGTTGTATGGTCTCATGGTAATTATCATTTTTCTTTCACAACTACTTGTAAACATGTAGTCTCCACTGTCTCTTCCTGGTCTCCCTCTTTTCTTTCTCCCCCGTCCTCCTCCCCTCCCTTTCCTCTGTCTCTTCTTTCTCTTTTCTCCGTTTTCATTTCACTCCAACCAGTCGAGGCAGATGACCGTCCACTCCGAGTCTGGTTCTGCTGGAGGTTTTTTCCTGTTAAAAGGGAGTTTTTCCTCCATTGTCACCAAGCGCTTGCTCAGTGGGGAAATGTTTGGTTCCTCTATGTAAAGTGCCTTGAGATAAAGGGTTTTTAGGATCTGCCGCTATATAAATAAAATTAAATTGACACCCAGCTGAGCTACCGTAAAACCCAAAAGTTGACAGCTGGAATCGAGAAACAGAACATTTACTTCAACGTACAGTGGATATTTCGTCTGTTTCCTGAGAACTGTCACAATGTGAGGTTTTACCAACCTGACGTATAGTGAAATGGGCACCATGGTGTTGAGAACGATGATGTATCCCCAGAAGCTGAGAAAACCTCGATAGGAGGTGTTCTGGTCTAGGCCATCGTACAAATACCAGGCCTTAGAGCCGATCTCGTCGTACCAGAAAGAGTGACCGATGGCGAGACCCGCGGCCACCAGGATGAGCAGCACGAAGATCTACAGGGAAGGAGACGGGACCACCGAGGTCATCAACATTTCACCTCAAACAAGCAGAAAACATTTAATTGGTGCTGAATGTGACGTGCATTAACTCACTGTGTAAACCATGTAGTTCATCAGCTCATCAATTTTGGTTCTCTTGAACCGGGTCTTCCCACCATTCTTCATGATTTTGGTGTCTTTACCTTCAGCAACAAGTACAGAGACGTTTTAAATTCTATCCACCAATTGCTGTATATTTATTTTTCCTTTCATCGTATCCACTTCCTTATTGTGCTACTTGTTAGTCCTGAAAATTCGATGACTGGATTTCCCCACAGGAAAATCTCACGTCATCTTGTGTCAAAGTAAAGTTGCAACAGCTTTCAAACCTGCAAAGATGACCAGGCCGTTACACTCCTCTGTGTTCCTGATCTTGCAGCCTCGGAGCAGCATGTTGTCCAGATCCAGAGGGTAGCGCTCTCTCTGCCACAGCATCGTCCCCACAAATTTGTCCAGGCGGTTGTTTGGTTCTTCACACTCAATTAGAGCTACGGGAAAGACGTGAGGAAAACACGAGGGAGCTGAATGAGTCACATGTATTAACAAAGAAGAGGCTTCATCCTCTGGGAATCACGTGTGCAACGTCGGCATCAACCTGAAGAAACCCTGTCTAATGAACATGAGGTCCCACAACACTTCAGTCACTTTGGTGTTTTCCCCCATTTGTTTAATTGCAATGGTCACAAATAAACAGTATATAAAATAAAATTACAAAAAGTTACAAACGCAATAATATTGCCGAGAATCTAACACACTTTGCATAATGCAAATGTAAACACACACTTTATCTTTGTTCTTATCTGTTACTGCTGACTTTACTGGTATTAGTACATGATTATTTCCTTTCCCTGCTGGTGTAGTTGATAACATATTTCAATAGGCTTTTTTGTTTAGTGTTATGCAAGTTATATTACCCCAATTACCCCAAATATTACCCCAACAAAAATGTTGTTTTTTTCCTTCACAGCTGAGTCTTATTGAAATATTAACCTGGCTTCTAGTTTGAAACCATAAAGAAAAAAAAAAAAAAAAAAATCTGCATAATGTGCACAAGCGTTCACCGTCAAACCCAGCCAGCTGATTTTCCTCCTGCAGTCTTTCATCGGTCACTCTGAGTCCCATCTTAAACTTCAGGTTGGTTTCACTGTGGAGAAAAAAAAAAAAACACAAAGGACTAAAACCACAACTCTGTCAGAGCACAACTCCATTTAACCAACACATTGTTCAGAAGACTAGATAGACTCATGAGATTCTTTTTTATTATCATTATTATTATTATTATTATTTGGCCTGCCATTGTCAGATGGTTTCCATTAGGGAAACCTGAGAAGGCTCCTTTGTTTTATTTAAAGAGCGTTAAAGATGTCAGAATGTACAGCGTTTGTTTGACTCTTGACAAAGGCTATTTACACATTGACCCACGTTATCAGTGATTCATTTATTGACTGAAAGCTTAAGAAAATGACAGATCAAACACAAACTTCATAGAGCAAAGAACTCCTGCAGACTGTTGGCACGAAATGAGTCCGACGAGTGTTGCAATCGACACATATCACAGGACAAAGCTTAAAATGAAAAGGTGAGGACTCTTACCCGTCCAGCTCAGCTGTTTCTACATAACACAGGCTGTTTGGGTTGGAGGTGGATAACAGCAGGATGTCAGCCTGACGACAAAACAACAAAATAAATGAGGTGAAATTCAAACATTCTGCTGTGTTTAACACTCAAACATGACGACGTGCAGTTTTTGGCGACAGTTTTGCCAATTTTATCCCCACGCGCTCAGTAACTACGGTGGCAGCTCATATTTCCATCTCTGTCTCAAATCGTAGGCAAAATGGCTGCCAATTAGCTGATGTCAGTACTAAAACAACAGTGAGTGAGATAAATGACAGAAATGAAAACATCGTACCGGAATGAAGTCGTTTTTCTTCATACGAACCACGTCTCCGACCTGAATGTCCATCCACTTTGACTCCTGAAACCTGAAGAAGAGAAGATTGATCAGTTTTGAAACTGGCACCTCTCAGAAAAAAAGAGGGGGTTTAATAACAGTGGATGTTCTAACCTGCCATTCAATAGGACCTCACACTTCCTGTTGTTGATCTCCTTGTCCATCCTGTGTCGCGCCTGAAAGAGACAAATTAAAGAGGAGGATCAGTCACTGATCAACATGACTGTGCTCCGATGAAGCACATCATTCCTGGCATCTTATCATCAATAAAATCAAAAATAAGTGTTTTTTTTCATTGTTCTGCTGATTGCATACAAACTGTCATCTCACCACAGATAAAATAGAGTGAATTTAGCTGCGTGCACTTGTGTATGTGTGTCAGAATCAGTCTCACCAGGTCGTCCACCAGGTCTTTAATGGCAGTGACTCCCAGCACCACAACCAAAGGAATCAGCGTGGTGTACCAAGGCAGAGTGGAAATCTGTGGAATAATCTGAAAAAAACAAACAAAAAAAAACAAATATGTCATCGTATATTGGTCTTTCTTGTATTGATGTAAATAAGAGGACAGGTGTTGCATGTTTTTTTTTTTTAGATACCTGTAAGATGAGCAGAGCCAGGAAGTAAAGGTTGGCTGCTCTCCTTAACTGCTCAAACAGGTTCAGAGGGAGAAAGGTGAAGACGTTGTATTTGTACGTCTTGATGGTATTTCCCTGTAGAAACAGAAGATGTAAGTGATGAGCATGAATTCAGTATCAGTTTATTCTGTGCCATTTTGTCTCATATAAATTCTCCAACATTACGGATCATCATCTCTCCATGATCAGGTGTGTAACAACAACAACACACGCAATACGCCAGCATCATTAGACCTGACACATCTGTGACTGACTGACTAAGTAGATGGTTACACCACTGGCTGGCCACATGCAGTGTAACTGAATGATTAAGTTACAGCACTGGTTGGCTGAGTTCTACAGTTTCCTCATCAGACTTTCCCTCCACAGACAAACCTGTGCGATATGACAGCATAGCAGCAGCACACACATGAACCAGCCTCTTACTTTCTCTTTAAATGATTCATTTAGTGAAGTGAGCGCTACATAACATGTGTTGTTTATTTATTTTTAAATGGGTAATCCATCGAAGGTCTGCAATGAAAGTTTGGTCAATTGTTTTAAGCCATTTTCATTACAAAGACTGGAAAATGTACAGACAAAAACAGCAAATAATCTAAACTCTACTTGGTTTTTTAGTTGGTTAGTTGTTTTTTTTTTTTTTGATCTGAGTGAACAACATCATCCACAGTCGGTTCACCTTCCTGCACGTTCTATTCACTGCCCCACACCTGTTTGTTGTGCTTAAACAGAGTGTGTACGGGCATAATTTAAGGATAAAACAGAGACAGGAAGACATATGGTTTGTTAGAAGAGGTGAAGATGTTTTGTCATTGACTTTGATAATAGCTTCAAATTTTATGAAAGAAAGCAGAAGCTCAGATATTCACATAACTTACAATTCGCAACATTCAGTTGTTGTTCTAATAAATAAGCAGGGATATAATGAATAGAATTTGTTTTTGATTCTGGTATAACGTTAAAAAAAAAAAATTAAAAGATAATAAAGAACATGGACTAACTTGGGTGCAACTGGCACTCTGTGCCCCACTCTCTCTCAGGTTACTAATAAATTATATTACTATTTTCATACGCTTACCAGGAAGATCATTGTCAACACCTTGGGACAGATGGGACTAAAAGAACAACAACTATCAGTGAAAAGCACTTTTGATTTAAAAAAAAAAAAAAAAGTAGGCAGTCAGATGTGAGGACAGAGAGGACAGGTTGAGGTATTCTTTCACTGAGATTTCTCCTCTCCAGCTAAGAGGCTATCAAGAACAACTGGTTTCCAATTTAGTGATCAGTTGCACTGGTTGAGAGCACAGGCAGTGGCCCAGTTTGTAGGGATGGTAATGAGACAGAGCTGCATTTCATTACAGATAACCATCGGAACCCAAGTCAGGTCTGGATTTACCTGCAGGACAAACAAGGACATCAAAGATGTTTTCCATCTTTTTTCCTGTCTTGCTTACTGTCAATCTAGGACTTTAATGTACAACAACAACAACATTACTGTTTAAGTTATTACAGACATGTCCTTCATCACCACTTTGTCCTATTTTGTCTAATGCGTCCATCAATAGGGGACAGGTTGGCTTTGCTGGACGATTGGGTTTCACCCTCTGCAGCTTCAGAAACAACAAACACTCCCCAGTCACAACAGTGACAAAGCATTTCAACGGGAGGGATTTTAAATATTTGTCCACATGGAAGTAGACTAACTTATCAAAAGAGCCTAATGACTTTCTATCAAGAGACCGAAAAAGCAAGTAAAACCAATGACCTAATCTTTGTTTGTTCATGTGAATATGAAATCCAACCCATTAGATCAAGTCCAACACTCAGTTATCAGTCAAGATAACTAGCTTGTAATATTATGTAGTAGGTGTTTTATGACACTGAATTCTTTAGATACTCCTAAGTGGTGAAAAAGGTCTTGTTTTCTGTGAGACCAACTTGTCAGTAGCTCTTATTCTTTCAAAACACCTCATAAAATTTTATCAAATATTGTACTTTGACTAAAATCCTTCAGTCATGTATGTTTAGTGACGTCTTTCTTGGCCGTTACTGTTCACTTGGAGGTGAATTCTAAATTGTTGAGTGGGCTCCATGGGTACGTTGAGTTTACAGTTGTGAAAATTCAACCATAAGATGCAAATATAAAATAAAGATCACCGATAAGATCAACAATAAAGTTTAGCACATGATACAATCAATCAGTGACTATGTCTGTATGTCAGTAACAGAAAGTCATTGAATGGTTGTCAGCTTAAAAAAAAAAAAAAAAAAGACCGCACCTTAAAGTTTTGGTTCCATTGACATCCTGCCAGTGGGGCTATAATGTCTCAGATTTTGCATTACATTCACATCATTTTTTTTTTTTTGCATGAGGCCTCAGACTGGAGTCTGGACTGTGTCTGACTAATTTGAATCTCAGCACATTCTAATTTCGTCACGCTTGGTGAGCACATAACCAGTCAACACAGAGAGAGTCACCGATGTTTTGCATTATGTTGCCGAACAAACCCCTTTAGGTCAGTTTCCAGGTTCAGGTTTATCAGTAACATTCAAGTCACGTGGCGAGAGACTGTGGGACGACCTGCCCCAGTAGCTTTATGTTTGGTCTCATTTTCAGTCTGAGCAGAATATTTCAGGAGCAGATGTTTAGAAGTTTAAATGCCCAATCACCACAGTGATAAAGCAACTTTAACTATCACATTATCTATAAAATTGTGTTCTGTCAGACTTTATTCTCTCCATTTGGCCTTTGGGTTCAGTTCAGTTCTACATGAAAAACACACATTTGTCCTGCTCTTTGCTCTGGGTGTGTCATGTTTAGGTTCTATGTGTTCAGGGTTTGGTTGCACCAACAAAGAGAGGTCAAGAAGACTTACCGAGTATCTGCTCTTCTTGAGGCACAGGCATGTCTTTATCTGAAACTCTGGCAGCTGATGATACGGTCGGTCATTAGCTTTCACCTTCCATCCCATCTCTGAAAAAAAAAAAAAAAAAAAAAAAAATCAGTCAGATCAAACATCCATTCTCTTAACTGGCTGAGCAAGAGATGGCTAACAAAATAGATGTGAATGAATGAATTTTAAAAGTAATCTTGAAGTGACTTACCACTAGGTACTGCCGGTTGTGGTTCCCCCACCGGCTCTTCCGCTTCTCCTTCAGAACTCCCTTCATCTTCATCACCTAATTCATCATCCGTCTCATCGTCACTATATGGCATGACCTCATCGTCAGGCGCCATGGAACCATGGGGGGCATGGCGGCGCTGACTCATTTTTTAGACCACAGGTAACTCTGAGAAAGATAAAAGTTGCAGCCGATCAACAAATGAAAAGTTACTTTGGTTCCCACATTGATGTTACCCTGAGTATGATCCATAATACCCCTGTGACCCCCCCGACTCTTCATCATCAGATGCCGACTTCTTATTGACATCTGCTAAACTCGTTTATTCATTCACATTTATTTGATTGCAAAAGCCAAATGTATTATATGGATACACGTCTTTTATTTATTTCACTGAAGAGTAATACATCAAATCTCTCCTGTGCTAAAATTAACCTATTACTCTTGTTGTGGTCCACTTGTAGATACAAGACAAACAGGACAAACAGCATTCAGTTCCACCTTAAATGTTTCCTCCTTTCACATGAACATATTTGCCTTGAGGAATAATCACACACGCCAACGCCAAGATTAACTGCAGCAGACTGAGACTCCTGTGATTATCTGGTTCCAGCAAGAAGTGACAAGTGTAAATGACACCTCAGGCCTGACAGCAGCCATTCAGAAACCAACAACGTGATCATTTTTCAATGAATGGGGAAAAAAAAATAAAATCAATGAACAAAACAAATTTTTGCAGTAATGGAAATTAGATTTTAAATAACAGCTACCACTAAGTTTAATACATTTACTCTTGACACAGAGAATTTAACACCACAAGACCAGTTTAATCTGGAACTGCACAAAATTGTCTAAATGTATACACAACAATAAATATGTCTATTTTAATTCGCAATAATGCCAAAATAACTTATGTAAAGGGAAGTGTTCTAACTCCTGTCGCCACACCTTTAACCAGACTGACTCTCAGTCTCAGTCTGAGAGTCCTCAGGTAGGTGCTTCTTTCAAATCAGTCACGTACTTTTTGAATAATCACTGTGACAAATAACGCAACAAACAGGGAGGACACACAACCGTGTTGACAGAAAACTCAACTCCATCAGGGAACAAGGAAGAAAATTCCAGCTGATTCACTGTTGACATAAAGCTCATACAGCATGTTTGAATACAGCTGATGGATCAGATAAGCTCTGCAATAGGTCTGCGACAGTGAGCCAACCAGTGCAATCAGCTGATGAATTATTGAGTTATGGCAAAAAAAAAAAAAGCCTTTTGTGAGGACACAGTGACTTTGACATCTGATCCACCTAATTTTATATCAGTTCATTCTTAAGTCCAAACGAGCGTTTATGCCAGGTGTAATGTAAGTCGCCTCCCCACAAGAACAGGATGAACGGACAACATGAACACATAAAGATTCACAGAAGCCTGTGTAGTACTGTATAAGAGAGGTCAGGGCTGCACGTAAGTTCTGAGCAGCCTCAGATCAGTTAAGGTCTGTTGAACCATGTTAAAGATACACCATCATTCAGTAATGGACAGCAAAGCAGCTGAGGCCAACGGACTCGGCGCGCTCATCAGCAAAGCTGGTTCTGTCCTGGGGGTGGAACCTGAGCTTTTGGTGGAGGCGTCAGAGAGAAGGACGCAGAAGAAGCTTCTCAACACTAAGAACAACGCATCTCACCCCCTGCATGCTGCACTGGAGACATACCCAGAGTGTAGAGAAACATTGAAGGACTGAATGAACACACTGAACATTATTTCAAAATGGAAACCAGCAGCAAGAGGACAAGTGTATAAAATATTCAAAGTGTATGGTAAAAATTGTTGGCTTAAAATGAGTCCAATGACGATAAGATTAATCTTTTTGATCCTGTCTCCCTACCAACTAATGACGGAATGAATCCGCTACCTTGTGGGAAATCTTTGAGGTCCCTCTTATTGCTTCTGGTCGGTCGGTGCCAAGTTCAGGATGGTGCCTCCCCTCAGCTTAATGTTTAATGATGCAGAGGAGTCTATTCACAGATGATAAAGTTCATTATTCCACGAATACACCAAAAAAGCAGGAAGAGACAAAAAAAACCTTCTCAGGGCCACAGTTGGACAACAGGAGGATTCAAATCTGTTAAATTTTTAGAGTTGAATGATAAAAATTGGTGCCGGAGTAAGGTTTGATATTGTACAATCCAAGATTGTGTGTCTACCATGTGCACCAACTCACTGTCACACTGAAATACAACAAAGCTACTGATAACGATGTTAGTGACACCTGATCTTCTGCTGTCGTGTGAGAAAGGGTCTATTGTGACACTGAAGCGTCGACTATCTTGCCCTGTTTTCCCATTTTAACCAGATCAGGATCATTTTTTTTCTCCACTTGGTCATCAGTTTAAGTACAGAGACACTGGAAGCTAAAAGTCTACACACTCACACAAATGAGGTTTGTAGACTCTCCAGTTGAAATTGTGACAGAAAGAAGAAGAAAACCTGATTTTAATGTCCTGGTAGTTGTTCGGGAGTCTAAGATCACTTTTCATTTTCTAAGATAGACAGAAGCATGTCAAACGTGTTCATCTGAAGATAAATGTTTTTTTTTCCCAGCTACCCTGCCGTCATGATCCAGCCAAACAACGTATCGCACCACAAGAACAAACAAAGTTAAGTGGAGCCCTGCGTCATGGCCGCGTTCACACACCATGGAAGGTATGCACACTATTAAATCTTAGGTTTTCTTCGGTTGCGAAACAAAGGAAAGAACCGCCTTTAATTACAACACAGATGACTTCATGTAAATACTATAAAAATCTGGTTCATTGCGCAACACTTTTTTTATTACCGTGCATCCAGTCTTTTTTTTTTTACACCAAATGTCAAATTAACAGTCAGTAGTTATCAGAGTATCAGAGCAGCGGTTGTTTGTAGCTGAGGTTGACTTTTGCAGTGCTGTCAAAACTGTTTAACTATTTAAAACGTTTACTGACAGCAGGGTCACAGACGGCAAACAGACCGGCACAATCATTTTACCCATCCCGAAAAGTCTTATCGGTCTTATCTTTTTACTCTCTATCGCAGAACCACACCCATTCTGATGCACTTGATCTTTAGTACTAATGATTCCACCGAGGCTTTATACATGACGGAGAGAATTCATTTATAGAGCAACTTCTGTAAACAAGAAATAGTAAAGAAAGAACAGAAAGATGCTGCAGCCAAAAAAAAACAATGAGATAAAAACTGTGTATTGTTACGGTGTCTTGCAAATTAATTAAGGAGTGGAAAAAGAAATTAGTGCAACACTGGCTGAGATTTCTACCAAGGCTGAAAACAGCCTCATTAAAAAAAAAAAAAAAAAAAAAAAAAAAAAAAAACAAATTCATCTCTTTTTGTCTTGGGAATACTCCTCACCCACTA
This sequence comes from Polydactylus sextarius, assembly GCA_016801845.1. NCBI lineage: Eukaryota > Metazoa > Chordata > Actinopteri > Polynemidae > Polydactylus > Polydactylus sextarius. The sequence goes on along the minus strand of CM028922.1, from coordinate 14,627,032 downwards.
AAACTACCAATCAGACATTAAGCAGCAGCAGCAGCAGCAATGCTGCAAGGATTGCCACCTTGGTGAACAGGTTTTAGTTTCTGGTCCAAGGTATCGTTATGGCAATAACAAAGCAGGAGGGAAGAAGAGGGGGAGGGACAGATTCTCACAGTGGGAAGAGAAGAACATACCTGAGTGACGACAGTGAAACCTGAGACGAGGGAGGAGGTTCGTCTTTCAGAGGCTGAGCGGAGGAGACTGGACGGTTTCAGGAAAAATGCGACAAAACGCAGAGAAACTTTACTTCCTCATTCAGTGAAGACAAACTCTGAAAACTGAGGAGCTGAGGAGTAATGCTTATCATTACTAATATCATTACTGATTGAAGGAGACAGGTCGGTGGTTCAGTGAATGAGGCTAATCATTTAAATGACTGCAATCATTACGTGCATCATGCTGAGGAGGAGCCTATACACTGGTGTAGTCTAGTTCGTTTCAGTGAGTATATTCGGAACGTAAAGAAGTAGAGGGCCACTAAAAACTTAATGAGCGCCACCATACTCACTAACACATACAGTACATGATCCACAAATGCCTGGAGAAGATTCCCATCCCTGTATAGCGTATTGTACTTCAGCAGCTGTGAAGCAAAACCACTTAAGAAAACGTTCAGTCTCAAAACAACACTGTTACGTATCCTTTTTTTGCTTTTTTTTAAGTGTGGAGTTTTCTTAATGTCTGTATGGCTGATAGTTGTGTATCAGACTGTTTCAACTCATTAGATAGAGTTGTAATAAATGACTGCATCATTTCCTGTGAGTCTCTCCTTCCTGAATAATAACGAAAAGTGCTAAAGAGAGGGGTATTAGAGTTGTTGAAATCCTCTTTATTTTAAATACATAGCATCATCTAAGCCCATTAACACCCGGAAACACATTTGTATGTATATACCTTTAAGACGGCTGCTGCATCTATGCGTATCTATGTCTCTATCTGCTACAGAGCCTGAGAAATTTAGGTTTTAGTAGGCGCTGACAATTCTAAATTTTTCTGAAAATCTTCAGGTTTTAGAAGATTGTAGGCTACACATAATGTTACATAGGCAACAAAGGCCCCTTTTTAGCAGGCGTTGACTGGTCTAAATGGAGTTAACTTCACTTCACATGTGAAAAAAAAGGTTGTATAAAGCCTTTAGCGTCTCCGCAGAGAGATGTGTAAAATTTCATTGAGTCAATCCATGAGGAAAAGGCTCCGCTGTGATTCTAACAACGTTTTGAAGCTGCTACTACTAGAAAACCTTAAATATAAAGAGTCACATGATCTGATAACTCCTTTATGGAACAGGAAATAAAACCTTGATAGAAAGAACTGGTATGATTAACAAAACTGACATACTGACATTTTACAAGTCACTCTTTTTTTTCCCAGAAAGAGTTCCTGTGATGGATGTCTACGTTAAAAGAAAAGAGGAATGTAAAGTATTTTCCGCCTGTAACTGAGTTTGCTGTTCGGGCGACAACTGACGCTATCAGTCAGATTATCACAGTCGGGTTTCTGCTGCACCTGAGGGGAAACTTTTTGAGTCGATGTATGCAATAAAAAAAAAAAAAAAGGTCAAAACAAAAACAACAATGGCTGCCTGTTCTCTGCTGAACTGTCAGGTAACACGATAACCGAGCAAGCCTCCATCTTTTATTAACTCCAACTCCAAATCACCTCCTTCATTCATTCCCTCCTCATATATATTGTTATAGTATAATAGGGGATTTGGAATTCAGAGACAACACATCAGAAGAGTGCAAACGAGGATTATTTCTTCTCAGTTTGTCTCATTTTTAAAAGGCTAAATGAGAATTATTAGAATTAAATGTGAACTAAATTATCTTTTGGATATACAATTAGTTTTATCAATCATTGAAGTTGCAAATATTTGCTGCGTTTGCATCAGTTCGTTATATTCTGATCGACTGATCAGTTAATCCACTGACGGTTTGTGAACGTGTCTTAATGGAGGTTATTGATTCGAGTCATTGATGACATCCTTCAGTATTGTGTTCACAGCTGGAGCCCTGACAATAACCACACACCCACACCCACACCACACACACACACACACACACACACACACACACACACACAGACAATCCACAGAGACACCAGCTGTGCTCCCACTCTGCCACAACCCTAGGGCAAGGCTTATTATTAGTTATGTCATTGTCTTATTTGTTTATTTTCTAATGAACTGCTCCAATGCCAGCCCATAGGGGGCAGCCCTCTGGTGCTACTCTGTTTATTAATGAACAGTCACATGTTACTGCCACATGCCAAGTTCTCTACTTTTAGGCGAATCAGTAGTTTAGCTGCTAAAGTTGTTACATGATTCTACCACACCCAGAGAAAAAAAAGTCATGCTCCTGTTTATATTTCAAGGATGAGTTGACACAAGTTACGAGTGTTGAATATAATCCAAAGTCTGAGCTTCCAATGCAACGCGGTTGACACTTTAAGTTATTATAAATCAATATACATTAGATTGAAATAATATAGAGGAACAGAGCGTGGACAATAGTTTACTGATGACAAGTCTGAGTGAAAATGATTCAATCAACTGAACTGAAATCAAAGTGAAATTACACAACTGTGGACTAGTTAATTTCACACGTTTCTATAACATAAAGTCCATATACTTGATTCATTCATATAATATGAACGACACATCACTTTTACTGATTTGTTCAAACTGAAAAAAAAAAAAAAAAAAAAAAAACACACACTTGTGGTTGTGCAGATGGAGGCTCATCGCTCAAAAACGATCTTTAACGAATACTGACACTAGCACACACACACACACAGAGTTTATATGAGTCATAAAGTTACTGACAAAATGAAAATTGATGAGTGACATGGCTGATTTGAATACTCTATTGTGATTACCCATCAAAAGTGACATTCAGAGCTGTTAATGATTACTAGTGTGCTGCTTAGTTCCTTTAACACCGAGTCACTTGTCTAGTTTTTAAATATCATCCTTCAACATCCAATCATCCATCAACAGCAAAAAAAAAAAACACTTAACCAGGATATTAATCCAGCATTGCTGACAGCCATGTAATGTGGAAGAACAGGAAAAAAAAACGAATCTCTTTATAAACAAAATAGAAAGATTCCCTTTCATTCACATATTCATTTCTTAATTACGCTCAAAAGCTGTTACTGAGGTATACAAAGCGACGCCCTTAATTACCTCCTTAAAAACGCTTGCATTAATTCGATAGCAGTGAATTAATTCAATTCAGTTTTATTTATATAGCGCCAGATCATAAAAACATTTATCTCAAGGCACTTTACATAGAGAAACCCAACATTTCCACAATGAGCAAGCGCTAGGCGACAATGTAGGAAAAACTCCCTTTTAACAGGAAGAAACCTCCAGCAGAACCAGACAGAGTGGACGATCGTCTGCCTCGACCGATTAACAGGTTTTTAAGGTTTAAAGTTAATGGATTTTATTTAAGTGTAGTTAGATGTAAAAACATTAACATGTATCTTGAACCTAAAGACTGCAGCTAACATGTTAAACTAAATAGCTCTTATGTTGATCAGTTATGATAATAAGGTTATTCTAGGATAAAAACACTTGGTTGACTATTACTAGTTTAGTTGACAACATCAGTGTTTTGGAGTGACCCAGTCAGAGCTCATATGTGAATCTCATCTTTTAAAAAGAGGAGTGAGTTAACATCCCAGTGGATTGTTTACAACTATAAAAACTATTCAGCTGTTTTGATGGAACAAAGTCTATGCAAATGATTATTGGAAGAGGTATGGAAAAACTTTTACGCATGTTGTTGGAAAGTTTGGTCAAAATGTAAAAACAACTGATTGTCACACTTTTCGCTAATGTTTGTAAAACAGTGAAATATTGTTTCTTGTTGCTTTATGTTAGACACAATTTCACTAAAACACAAAAAGACCTATAACTCAAATATATAAAATCAGAAACTTCAGTGGGCAGTTGCATAATAAGAAACACTTTGGTAAAGACGTTTGTAGAGATTTGCTCCGAGTCAAATTAAGACGAGTGAAACTAAGATTATTACTGAAATAACCTAAACTTCAACAACACGTTTAAGACGAGAAATAAACACGTGAGGCAACACGAGCTCAAATGCAAACAGAAAGCGACTGTGCCGAGAAAACAAATAAATAGGTTATCTATATGGAAAATATTCAGAAGATTTAAAACAGGTGCCGCGACGTCTTCACCTTGACTAAACCTTCCCTTCATTTGCGTCTGAGGCACGATTCAAATTCGGTTACTGCTTCCAAGATCAACCATTTCCATACGAAGAAAAACACTTCCCTAATCATAGAATTCAAACTTCGCAGGAGAAGAGCTTCGCTGCTTGTTTATGGAAAAACACAACCATAGCTGGTCATATGTTTCCAGAGAGCCTGGACCCACCTCCACCTGCAGGCTTCTGTTTCCGTCTGATTTACATGCTGGGACTCATGATGTTTACTGACCTTGATTTACCTTCTTCTTCTGAATGTGAAACAGTAGCACTCAGCTCTGATTCATGACAAGGTATCACACCAGGAATACAGTACTGTGTAAAAGTTATGACATGACACCACACTTGTTTTGTTTTAGCAGTGCTGTAAAGACCATACGTAATTATCTCTCACTTTCTTTATGCAGATATAATAAGAAAATAAGCCGTTGAGTCACTGTTCCACACTCAGATCACTGATAGACATGTCTAGTCTGCCATAAGCTGTTGGTAGATCCAGATGTGACGGTGATATCTGCTGATATCACCTTGGTCAAAATGGGAAAAGCCAATGACCAAAGGATGGTATCCAAAGAGTCCCGATGAGGTAGACTAGGGCAGAATTCCCCCCTCGGTGAACAATAAAGAGTCACCGGAGACCTAGAGCATGTTTTGGGTGGCCCCGACTCATAATGCATTGTCAATATACTTATCACTGCAGCATTTATTTTGGGCGAACTAAAGTGAAGTCAGCAGCTGATCCTGAGACCCCTGTCACATCTGGATCTGCCAGCAGTTTATGGCAGACTAGACATGTCTATCACTGATCTGAGTGTGGAACAATGACTTTGTTATCAGCTTATTCCTTGTGGTTGTTGGTCACTGAAACACTGCTGGGGCAATAAATCTGGGGGTGTCCAGAGTCTGAATCCAGAATCATTAGTACATTTTATGTGCTCTTAAATAATTTTGATTACAAAATTTTCTGTATTTCTTTATTATATCTGCGTAAAGACAATGAGAGATAATTGTCTAACTTTTACACAGTACTGTATGTAATGAACATTCATAAAACATTAGAGATCAAACAACAGACACTGGTACTTTCCCCTGAACTGAATAAACTGATCAGGAGAGCAGGCTCTGTGCTGACGTCCTGTTGATACAGTGAAGGTTTTGGTTGACTCTGACAACCAGGAAGCTCCTCCACCAACACAAACCGATGGTCATGTGTACAATAGTTTCATCCATTACTACTGGCTGATATATATATGCTGCACTTCTCCTATTGTAATTATATGTAAAAACACACAGCAGCATACCTTATGTAAATACAAGGATTGTTCCTCTCTGTACTACACCCGACGCGCAACTGATATGACCACCCCCGTCTCATCCTGTTGATTTTTAAGCACTCTCAGCTTTAAGAACAGCAGAACAAACACAAAGGCAGAAAAAAAAACTGTTGTACTGTTGAACAATCAGGTGGAAAGGGGAAATAAATGCTATAGATCTGGTTAGAAAGTCAGGTTTTTATGAATTTGTGTTCAGACTTTTGAAGTTTTGATTGAATGTCTCTTAAACATCATCATAGAAGAGAAGAAGATTCAAACCATTCGATTCATCATGTTTGAGAGCATCAGACGTAATGAGCGCCAGATGGAACATGGAGGAAAACAGACTTTACATTGGAGGAGAAAATTTCACACCTTAACTTTGTGGTAATTTCAACTTTAGCAGCAGTTTAAAAAAAAAAAAAACATTATGATGACAAAGAAAATATAGATATTTCATTGATTATTTCCCAAACGGAGTGAGATTTGAGATTTTTTGCGTTGAGATGAACTTTTCCTCCCTGATGTGAACGTGATACAACACGAGAAGAAACACGTTCATTAGAACCACAGTGTCACATTTTCTGATACATATCTGCCATTATTCCTTCTATTGTATCTGTATCAGACGTGAAGATCCCGAATAATTTTTTTTTTTCTGACAAGAAAAAAGTCCAAAACAAAAGTAGATTGTGTTCAAATGAGGCGGTTAAAGCAGGTGAGAGTAGAAACTACAAACACCGTGGAGCGTTAGTGAGGACAGGTGAGCTGAGCAGCAGCCGCCCAGGTGAAACAATGATCCCGCTGTTGATGTTTCAAACACTTCTACAAACCCCGGACACAAACTAAACCCCTCTAACACACACCGATCATACAATATGACGTGTTTACCGATCGGTACTTACCCGGCGTAATTAGCAGAACGATAGAAAACGATGAAAGTGTCAGTCGGTGTCCGGGACGTTTGTCACCGTACCATATTTTCTCTGTTCTTCCGGCTTGTAGCGAGCTCCGGGGGCTCCCCGCCCTTCTTTCCCCCGCTGCCTCACCTGCTCGGCCCCGCTCAAACCTGCCAGACCGGTCCGACGCCTCCGCCGCTCCACACTGACTCGGTAAACAGCGAGTTAAAAACGACGAGTTAAAACCACCTCGAGCCGCGACGGCGGAAGTGGGCGCGTAGGTGTTCTGGTCACGTGACGCGCAGGTACAGGTATGTAATTGAACTCTTAATTAAAAGTAAAGCTGCGTTCAGTGGCGACACGACCTGGGTAAAGTGGTTTTACGCACGGATACAGGCTGTTGTAGCGGCAGACAGTCGCTTTGTCTTTTCAAGTAAGATCATCTTTATTAATTCAAGAAAACTCGCAGCCTCAGTCAGTTAAACTCTCAATATTTAACAATCAAACTATTACAGAAACTATACAGCCATACATGCAATAAAATATACCATCCACATAAATACAATACACAGTATACAGAAAATATTGCATAATGCCCCATAAAACCTTATTGCACTGCTGCCCTACTCTAGTTACCTCACTATGTCACGCAATATTTAAGGGCAGTAGTGCAATAATGTGGGTAGAGCCGCAGTGCAGTAACTTCTTTCATTTTTGATTGGATGAGTCACATATAGATTTTAATATACATTTTATACACAATTTAAAAGATATATCACAGTGCCACTGGATTAGAAACTGTATGATGTAAAACCTCCGCGTTATGTCGTCAAACATAACGCTGTCCAACAGCAGCACTTTACCTGCAGATATGTTGTTTAATCCGTCAATTGTTCAGGGGACACGCCCGTGTCATGTTGGCATTGTTAGAAAAACAAAACTATATTTCACAACCCCCTTTCCATGAAAAAGAAAAACAAGCCTTCTGTCAGATGTCAGTAATCTGTGAATTGATAAAGAACTCATCAGCTTTCCCACCAGAACAATTGTTTTCCCGATTTCCTATCAGCTATCTCTTAGTTTTATTTCTTATGATTTGTCCCTTTGGAGGAGAATGAGGCCTCGTTCAGTAGCTATAAAGCATCTCCTCCCCACCAACAACAACATTACCAGCCCAACAATGTCATATAAAATCATACAGCAGTTCATTTTTTTTTTGCCTTTTATAATAATGTATGTGCCATTGTCAAATATTTACTAACTAATGTAAAATTATCAGTAACAGTTCAAAACTACTCAAAGATAAGATGAAGAATGATTTAAGACATGGATGAGTTTATTGTCATTTGTCAGCATTTCCCAATGGTAACTCTAACAATAGAAGTTATTTCAATAGGTATTTTGAGTGTGACACAATTATTAACTGATTATTATTGGTTTTCACTGGTGTTGTTTTTACGTGTCATAATCGCTGGTGTTTTTCTCTTATTGTACACGGGAACAACAACAGCAACAACCCAGGCCAATGGGAAGGCTGCAGCTGGTCGCCCAGACCTGACTCAGTGCAAATTAATTTTTCTTACCTTCTGTTTATTTCCACATCCAGGGAGCAGAGCGCTGTGTGGTGTAAGATTATTGACAAAATGATCCAAATGGTGTCAAATCTGACATCCACGGCTTTTGGAGTTGGAGGTGAATGGCAGCAAAAGGTCAGTAACTCTCAACCACCACATCCTTAAATATTTTCTTTAAGAAAATGTTAAGACATTTTTAGCAACAACTCTTGAAATCAATATCAGAGGGAAGGTGCATGGACACATTTAGACATGTTTCTCCTCCCTTTGATGATGTCATCAGAGTCAAGTCAATTTTATTTATATAGCTCCAAATCATTAAAAAAAAAAAAAAACATTTTATAGAATTATAGAATTTTATATTTTATAGAATTTATAGAATAGAGAAACCCAACATTTTCCACAGTGAGAAGTGCTTGTTGACAATGGAGAAGAAAAACTCCCTTTTAACAGGAAGAAACCTCCAAAGAGAAATCCTGGAGTTGGTCCAATAGTTGTAGCCTCCTATACTAACACTAACGTTTTTGTATTGAATTATTCTTCTTCTGCCGTTGCCGTTTTTGACTGGTTTGTAATTTGAGCAATTTATGACTTAAGATGAACACTTCCATAAGTAGTATTTTTCAAACAGAAATCAGCTTAAAACTGGTCTGGACAAGCAATATCATCATCAATGGTTATAAGTACAGTAATAAGTAAGTATAAGTAAGAAATACAGTAGCTAATTCATCTCATCAAATTAAATGAACTTCTTTTAATGTGTCCCACAGTGGGGAAATTTCACCATTACAGCAGCACAGAGATATTTACGTACACATAATTATTATTCTTGTGCACAAAATACAGTTTATAGAAGATTTAACAAAGTGCTTCCTGTAAGCTGATGTCTTTTGTATCCTTCACACCACCTGGGATTTACTGAGCCTCACATATGGTTCTGATTTGTGTCCGAGACTCGCTTGTATGTCGGCAGCAAATTTGTATCTTAAGTTGTCACAGTCACCAGATAACATGGGTGTATTCCCTTACCCAATAACATGTGTCTCAATAACAAACAACTGACGGACTAAACAACATTTCTACAGGTATATCACTTGTTATTGAGCAGATTGGTGGCGTAACGTGGAGGTAAGTGTTTTGAGTTTTCTGTCACTGAGTCATACATTTTTTAATCTCATCATTGACCTGAAGACATTTTTCTTAATATTTTTTTTTTGTGGCCAACATACGTCATATGTCTGTAGCTGATGCTCACGTTATTTTGACTTTTTCATTAACTGTTGATGATGATGCAACATCTTTAGCAACATCTTACAGCACCACTGAACATGAACAGCAGTTACAGTACCACCAGAGGGCAGCAGGTCATCGCTGGGCTTGTTTATGTCTGTGAGATTTCCTCTGGAGACACTTGAAGGTGTAAAGCTCCTCTAGAGTTTTTCTGGACACTCATAACAACACACTGGAGGATTAACTGTCTGTGGTGGAATACCACACTGGGTGTAATACAACTCCACAAAATCTTCTGTATTTTATATTTGTCTGTATTTAATTAGTCTTCTGCCCCGATGGAAGTGCAATACTGCATTGGCGTTGTGCTATTTCAAATACAAAACTTTTTTTAATGCACTGCAGACTGCAGCACTGCACTGCAGATGGCAGCAATGGTTGAAATTTTTGAATGTGAAAGTTTTAGATGCTGCAAGTTCAACCAAACCCTATTGATGAGTTTTCTTTGTTTCTATTTTCTTTTGGAGCATGCTAATGTAATGTAAGTGATACTAATGTAGCAGTTCTGAGGCAGTTTTTGTTTTCTAGACTGTAGGAAACATTAAAGATATCAGTTCTACGCGGTTTCACTTTCTATTCGAGTACAGTTTTTGGTTTCTCTTCTTTCGGCCTGTTGGGGGCAGCGTGGTGCGTAGAAGCATCGACATTGCTAAAAGTTGCGGAAGTAGAAGAACAAAGCCCTGCCTCTTCCTGTTGTGTGTTGACCAATCAGGAGTCAACATCCTGAAACAGCTCACTGTACATGTAGTGGGGCTCACACACTTACCTAGTAAGCTAACATACTGACAGAAAGCTAAAAACACAACACTATTTACCTGTAACGTTACCTTCTCTCTTGACTAAGAACGTCGCCCTGGTAACCAGCTAAGACAACAGCCGCAAACTGGACGATGGTCGGAGTTAAAGTGATCGGGAGCGACCCGGACTTCCAGCCGGAGCTAGCGGCCGCCGGCTCCAGGCTCGCCGTGGTGAAGTTCACAATGGCTGGGTAAGATTAACACACCGGTTTCGAGGCCGTTAGCTGAATTTAGCTCTTTCTGAGACAAGACTGTAATATAGTCCGATCTCTCGGTTTTAGCGTTTTAGAAAACTAACGAACCAAAGAGCGATGTTATCATAACAGGGGTGGATTCATTAGCCGGAAAGATAGGTTAGCATGCTATTGTTAGCTGACTAGCTGTGCTGCTTACAATGACATAGCACTATTACAGTAACCTGGCTGTTTATGTGGCATAAGATGTTTTGATTTCTTGGATGAGTAAGTGAAGAGTTTATTATAATTATAGTCTGTGGACACCAGCAGGAAAAACATCAACGTTACAATCAATATGAACCTAACGATTCATATAAATGTATTTACCCTCTCACAGCAGCCAGTCCCTGTGATGTTATATATACAAAAGCAGTTTCAGGTTATTACATTGAACTCTCTTAAGATGTAGATTTATCAAAAGTCTTTTTGTAGAGTGAATGACACACTAACCCTAACTCTAACTAACCCATGTGACAGTGACATAGCACAACACTGTGGTGCATCAGTAAGGCTGTGGCTCTTGAGAAGTGAGAAATATCTAAACAGTGAAGCACAAGCTAAACCAACTGTCATCTCTTATATTCTCAAATCAATCGAATCAAAGTTGGCTTCTAACAGATGTATCTGTCATAAGTCGGCTGATGAGTAACGAAGGAAACGTAAATGCATCAATTTTTAGATGTCACTGAGGTAGTTTAAAAACTGTGCAGTAAAATATTCCACTCAGGGTATATCATAGTAGTGGTTAATAAAGTTTCTGTAAAAAAGAAATAACAAGTGACAGGTGTTATCCTCTATTTTAAAAACATTTTGAAATGCACTATCAGACAGGATATGAGCAGGACCTTTAGGCTATGACTAAGTTGTAAATAATTTCACCTGTTTTGGAAACTGTGTGATATTTAACATAACATTTATAAAAACGTAGCAATATTATTGATAAATAACTGAATCCATTCATTAAATATAAACAATTTTCTCAGTTAAATGCACTCCTGGATAGACCACAGCGCTGACTCACTGTCTTCTTCCTCCTCAGGTGTCGGCCATGTGTCACAATAGCTCCAGCGTTCAACATGTTGAGTAATAAGTACCCACAAGTCGTCTTCCTTGAAGTAGATGTCCATGTGTGTCCGGTAAGTTTGAACTGGATCAGCCCAGACTAGGGTCAGTCAGATTTTGTGCTTGTAAATAAAAGTGTAGAGAATGGAGTGTAATGCCCAGAGCTCATAGCTTCAACAGTGTGTGGTACTGAAGTTGCACGAGTGCAGATTTTGTTTCGGTCTTTCCACCTGACTGGGCAGTGACAGTCCAACCACGGGACAGAGTCCAGTCAGAGTGAGACTCATTCCATCATCACTAACTCTGCAGAGTCTTTCACAACCTAAGTGGGTTTGCAAACATAAAACAGTAAATTAATTGTTTTTCACTATTTTCTAATCATCTTCAAATATAATAAAACCACTGCAGTTACAGAGAAACCTGCCTGTTATCAACACTTCTCATACACTGTAACTACGTATCTACTGCCAGGATGCTGTTCTGTTGTCGGATTGTCATTGTCCAATCAGATTCAGGTGTGAATCATTGGTCATAAACACCTAATATCCTTCTTTAGTGTAATAATGCAGAGCAGAAGGTTTTCAAGCTGCGAGTCACCAGGCAGTTATTAATAAAGACGAGCTACAAGCCAGAAGAATCAGCAGTTTTAAACCTACTGTTGATCTATTACTATTACTGTCTACTACTGTATGGATGCCAGGCTAATTTTACCAAACCACTTCTCTTTTTCTCAGGCAACAGCAGCAGCCAACAACATCTCAGCCACACCCACGTTCTTGTTCTTCAGGAACAGGGTTCGGGTGGATCAGTATCAGGGAGCAGACGCTGTCGGTCTGGAGGAGAAGATCAAACAGCACACAGAGAACGACCCGGGAAACGAGGATTCTGACATTCCAAAGGGATATGTGAGTAAAGCATTATCCTGCTTGAGCAGTATTTAGTATCAGCAGGTCATTGGTATTTTTAAATACCCCCTACTCCTGCATTTTTGACGCATTAGATGGATAAAACATTTTCTGTAGCAGCTGATCCTCTGCGGCTTTGTTGATACTGTGAAATAATATTTTGCAGTAAAAGAGAGATGAAGACACGTGATTAACTTTGTCTGGTTTTCAGATGGACCTCATGCCATTTGTCAACAAAGCTGGCTGCGAGTGCCTCAACGAGAGTGACGACTGTGGCTTCGATAACTGCTTAATCAAAGACTCCTCCTACCTGGAGTCAGACTGTGATGAACAGGTACAAACCCTCAGTTCATGGTTTTCATGTGTTTATTCGTACCCTCAGTATCTGTACAAAAATGTACAGATGGTAACAGCACTTTTTTTGTTGTTGTTGTTGTTTTTCTGGCCACACGATAACATCTAGAGCTACATTAAAAAAACCCAGATCAAAGTAAAATGAATTTCCTCAGATTCTGTATGGTTTTGGTGCGTAGTTAACCCAAACTGTGCGACATACTACCACAGGCAGAGCAGCAACACTGGCGCACACTGGTATAAACTGTGCCGGCACACACTGACTATTTCTTTCTGTCTGTACTGTTCCTCAACTTGCAAAGTTAGTGAAAACTGTAGGGCTGCAGTGTGACACATGTTGACACAGATGCTTATATCAAAAGAAACTTCAGTGCCGTAGAGGACATTTAAGTCCTTGATCTGTTCAGCAGTGCAAATTGAAAGGAGATCAGCTAATATCTGATAGTTATGTATTATAGTGTGTAAGAGGAGTTAAGGGAGAAGATGTCCAGAGAGTGAGTCTACTGCTCTGACAGTGTTAAGGAGTTGTCCTGTTATAGGGAGCCTAAGTCACGCCCCCTTCCGGTTGAGCCACTTAGTCCTTTGATTCATTAGTCGGGAGGTCATGTGTCTAATATGTTTCCCTTTTTTTTATCTTGACCAGTTGTTGATAACGATGGCCTTCAACCAACCTGTGAAGCTCTTCTCTATGAAGCTACTGTCCTCTGACTTTGGTGAGTTTTACTCTGTCGCTGGTATTAACGACAGTCTTCCACCTGGAGGTAATGGAATGACAATTCTAACATTAACATTGTGTCCATCTCCCTGTTCTCCATCCCTGTCCTTCTTCTTCCCCGCTCATTTCTCCTTCGTCAGCCCAAGCCCCTAAGGTGATGAAGGTGTTCATCAATCTTCCTCGGTCGATGGGTTTTGACGACGCAGAGCGGAGTGAAGCCACTCAGGCTCTGGAGCTGTCAGAGGAAGACTACAAAGATGACGGTTTGATTCCTCTGCGCTACGTCAAGTTTCAGAACGTACAGAGTGTTACGGTACGGACCAGAGAGAAGTCGTCATTTCAAACACGTTGCAAAGAAACACACACCTGCTCTGAGCTCAAGAGAAAATATGACACCATTTATGACCATCGACTAGTTTATTATTTGCATATTCAGAGCTAATGTGTCATGTAGCTGCATCACTCACATGTTCCTTGCAACATTTATGTTAACGTCTAATGTTACATGAACCATATGTGCGGCCATTATGTTTCAGACTCAGCTTTATATGGAGATATTGATGAGTTCTTCTAATTTTAAACCTTCAGTTTCGACAGCTCTTCTCATCTAAAACTACTAGTGTCATTCACTGCACTTCCTGTGTCCTCTACTGGTTTGGAGCAGCTGAGAGGAATTGTGTGAAAATGAAAGTTTACTAATGACAGATGTGTCATCGGATCAGCGCACAGACTGATTTATTATTTTTGCACTGGAACAATTGTATGTATTAATAGTATTTGTCTTTTTAACAGTTGTTTGTCAAGTCAAACCAAGGAGATGAGGAGACAACAAAAATCAACTACCTGACGTTCATAGGCACCCCGGTACAGGCCACCAACATGAATGACTTCAAAAGGGTATGAAGCACCTCTAGTAGTTGTGTTTCTGTTTTGTGTTCAGGTCTGTTTGACTCCGATGGACTCACAGATGAACGTTTTGTTTTGTTGCTCTGCAGGTTGTGGGAAAGAAAGGAGAGAGTCATTGAACAGGAGAATGAAGAGGAGGAGGCTACAGATAGATATAAGGACTTTCACTCTGCCAAAGCCACCACACACACACTGCTGTCTCACTCA